>CM042193.1:26971557-27064550 GCA_023539305.1 Ilex asprella | reverse complement strand
GATATATATATATATATATATATATATATATATATATATATACACACACATGTGTTCATGGTGAAGAATGGTGATAAATGTATAAATGGGTTGATTTGAAGTTGTTAATTTAAGTATTTTGAGACCTAATATAGATTTGTTATTGTTTGAGGCCTTTAAGGAAGTTGTTTAATGTCTTACAAAAAAAAAAAAAAAGGGGGAAAAGAGGGGCTGGTTCAGGTCTGCCGAAGGTAGAAGAAGAGCAAAAATCAGAAATTATAGAAAAGTCCCCCTTAAGTTTTAAAGAGTTTTATTTTAATCCCTATATTCTTCTGAACTTAATCTTAACCATTTTTTTACATGATAAGTTGGAAGAATAGAATTTTTGAAAATCTATAGCAGTCCCGAAAACAGAAAATTCGTTTTTCAAAGAAATTACACTTTGACCCTAAAAGTTTCAAAAATTATGATTTGAACCCAAAACTTTTGAAACTTTTTCCAAACAGCCCAGAATATTTCCATACCCTATTACCCCATATTATAAAGGATAGTTATATGAAAAAGATAGATTAAGTATTTATCAATGGGTAGGAAGTATAAAAATAAAATATAAAATCGTGAAACGCCGAAATTAGGAATAGAGATTGATTGTTATATGTTATTTTGGATTAGGTGGTGATTGCATTGAGGTTGAGAGAGAGTGCTTTGAATTGGAGTTTAGAAATCAAGGTGAGTAGTTTACTACTTCTTTTGGGAGAATTTTCTATATTCAATGTGTGGGTGCGTGTGTGGATTTTTCATATATACGATATATGTTGATATTTGGGGTTGCAATTAAATATTTTGCAATTTGTGAATTGTTATACATGTGAGTTTTAGAAAATTTGTGGGATGAGTTATATCATTGCTTTGTTGATGAAAGGGAAATTTTGTGTGTGTTGGGACTAAAACGACAGTTTTGGTGTGTGTGTTGAAATCATGTTTATGAGATGGGGACTGGGTTACCAGGTCTAAATGGTAACGAGATTGTATACCGGCGTGGTCGGTATAGGGATGTGCACATAGGGGCCAGTCATCAGGCTAGTGATGACAAGAGAAGGGGCCAGTTACCAGGCTAGTGGTAACAAGAGAGGGGGCCAGTTATCAGGCTAGTGATAACAAACATGATTTGATAAATGTATTTGAGATTGAATGTGTGTGTGAGTGTTTTGAGTTATAAATGTCTTTTCATTTATAAAGTTATTTGTGATCATGAAATTATTTGGTTTAAATGATTATGTGTGAGGGGTTGGGGTACAATTTGTTGTACTTATGTGTGTATCAAAGTTTAGTTTCATATATAAACTGTGGGACGTATTTTTAAACCTCATTAGAGGTGGTTGCTATTCACGGGCCATTGTGCTCACCCAAACATATAACAATTTTTCAGGAAAGGATCAAGGTGAGGAGTAAGTCTGCTGATATACAAGGGATTAGAGAATTTGAAGATTTATTTTATTGTAGGTCTTTAAGAATAAATGTCATTTATAGTTTTGAGACAAATATTCAATTGTTTTGGGAATAATGTTGCTTATGCTTAGAATAGTGAGACTTATGGTTTGATTATTGTTTCAGATGAGTTTAATAATGATATTGGTGATGTTTAGTTTATTCCTCTGGTATTCATTAGATCGGTGGAATGGATCACTTTATTATTTGTCTTCCGCTGTATTTTGCATTTATTATGCACAGGGTTGTTGGATAAGGCCTTGGTGGCCGGTCCGCCGCCCACCCTATGTGATCCGGGGTGGGGGTGTGACAGGAAGTGTCTGGGCTTTCTGGGCAAGTTCTACTGATAGGTGGTGGGACTTCTTTCGGTAGATAACTTCCAGTAGGGTCTTCTACCGGTAGGTTTTAAGGTTCTATTAGTAGGTCGTAATGGGGGATGGTAGCTTAAGACCAACTTTCATAAATTTGTCATAACTTTTGATCCCTCTGTCCGATGAAGCAGAAATTTTGACATAAGATAGATGACATCCAAATCTACAACTTTTTTGTTCTTCACTTTTTTAGATTCCAAGTGGATCATGGTCAAAAATCAAAAATATTGGGGTACTACTACCAATTGGTGTTGTTGCTGGTACCAAAATTTTAGTAGGGTTAGATACCGATACCTATGATACCAAGTACCGCTACCTCCTGATTTCTTTCACTTTAAAACCTTCTAATCCTCATGTAAAGTATTCATCTCTTCAGCACTCATCCACACTTGGTTACAGGGTTCCAAAAGCCATCAATTACCCTATGATTACTTGGAACATCAAAATTTTTACATTATTCATAAATTTGACTAACTCCAAGTAATTAAATGGAAAGTTGAGTTAAAAAGCATGTAACGAGTCCGTTAAATATGCAATATTACATGTTCATCAGTCGTCCCACAAAAACTTGACCTCTTTCCTGGTCAACCTCGTCATAGTTGTAGCTAGTGGGAAGAAGTCCTCAATGAACCTCTAGTAATATCTTGCTAATCCCAAGAAATTGCGTATCTCGAAGACTAATTTTATCCTCTCTCAACTCATGACTACCTCAACCTTATCCAGGTCAACTGACACACCCAAAGCTAACACTACATGTCCTAAAAATTTCACCTCCGTCAACTAAAATTCACACTTGTAGAACTTAGCGTACAACTGGTGGTCTCTCTAGGTCTAGAGAACAATCTTCAAACGACCCTCGTGCTCCTCCTCATACATGGAGTAGATCAGGATGTCATCAAGGAAGACCACAACAAACTAATCTAAGTAGGGTTAGAACACCCTATGCATAAGATCCATAAATTCCAACAGGACATTCGTCAATCCAAATGGCATAACTATGAACTTGAAATGCCCATACCGTATTCTAAACGCCATCTTAGGGATATTGGCCTCCCTAATCCTCAACTGGTGGTATCGAGTGCGCATGTCTATCTAAGAGTAGACCCATGCTCCTCTTACTTGATCAAACAAGTCATCAATCTTCGGCAATGGGTACCTGTTGTTGATGGTAACTCGATTCAGCTATCGGTAGTCTATACAAGGTCTAAGGATCTTATCTTTCTTCTTGGAAAATAGCACCGGAGTGCCCCAAGGTGAGGTACTCGGTATAATGAAGCCCTTGTCCAACAATTCTTGCAATTGGACTTTGAGTACTTGCAACTCTGCTCGTGCCATTCTATGTGGCGTCATATAATATAACTAGATGGTGAAATCTACATCCTGAAGTGGAGGTAATCCCGATAACTCGTCCATAAAAATGTCTGCATACTCATAAACTAGCTGAGATGGACCTAACTCCTGTCATGTCTCATCCTCAAGTGTAAGGCTCACAAGTCAACCCATCAACTACCTGTGCCAATGAGAGTCATACACAGTTTGGGGCAAAATATCGTGCTTTTTCACCTGAAACTTGAAACAAACACCCTCTGCTGTATTTGTCGTGAGCCTCTTCCGATCACAATCAACGAATACTCGATGTGCCCCCAACCAATCCATCACGAGGATGACATCAAACTTTGATAGGTCCATGACCCTAAGGTCCACTATGAGTAGAATCCCGGAGATCTCTAACTCGCATCACTAATATATCTAACCAATGCAAACCTTAGCTCCTAGGAGAGAACTCACATGCAATATCTCTTCCATGGTTTCAACCTCTATGCCCAAGTCCTTTACACAAGATGCATCTATGAATGAATGTGATGCACTAGAGTAAAATATGACCCTTGCCCATAAGCGAGAAAGTAGAAATATACCCTGAATCACCGACTGATTCATCGATACAGTATGAGTAGTGATGGCGTAGACTCACCCCTAAACCCCTGAAGTCCCGACCTTTAAGCCTTGGCCTCGACCTCAACCTCGACCCCGACCCCGATCCATGCCTTGGCCCATCTAGCCTAATTATGGAGTCCCTATTCATGAAGTGGGAGGGGCCTGAGCAGCACCTTAGAACTAGTCCCTGGCCCATGGTGGGGTATGGAGGAATGAAATAGATCTGTGGACACCCCACCGATAATTGGGACTGAGATGCCCCATAACTCTAAGATTCCTACCTCTGAGGATAATCTCGCTTCATGTAACCTGACTGGTGACATATGAAACAAGTCCATTGGCCCGCCTCATAGGTGGCCTTGAACTTACTCCCACCTTGGGAGGATTGACCCTGGCCCTGATGGCCGCGGCCCTACACTTGATATCGTTGCACGGTGGCCATCTGTTGCTTCTTTCTCAAACTTGAAGAAGAGGATTGACCCTCATTCTTCTTATCCTGAGCACCAGCTTACTAGATGCTCTTTATGTCTTCCACTTCCCTCTCAATGGCCATGGTCATCTCGACCATTAAGTCCAAGTCTTGTAGACGGTGGCCCACAATCTTTTCTTGGATGGATAACTTCAAACCATCCTTGAACCTTTTGACATTGGCCAAATTTATGGCCATGTAATCATTGGCGAAACGTGCTAGCTTGGTGAACTTAGCCATGAATTCCATCACCGTCATAGTCCCTTGCTTCAAATCTAACAAAAACTGAGCTTTTGTTTGCCAAATAGCTGACTAAAAATACTTTTCCAATAAGAGCTCATGGAACTCTTCCCATGTCATTGCCTTAAATATTCTTCGAGGCCTTGGCCTAATTCCACCATATATAGGCCTCTCCCTCAAGATTAAAGGCCTCTAATATTATCTTCGTGATGTCGGATGTGATCTCTATAGCCTCCAAGATCTTTTCTATCTGTTGGAACTAATGGTTAGTTACCATTGGATCTAGCCCTCCTAGAAAAGTAGGTGGCTTGTGTGCCTTGAACCGTTGGAGATTATTCGAGCCTCCTTAGCCCACATTGGCTGTAACTTGTACAAAGGTAGCTGCCAATATGCCTACAGCCTCTATGAAAGCAAGTTCATCAAAGGCTGATGGTGGTAGGTTGTTGTTCCACCCACCCCCTCCGTCGTTCCAGTGTCCTCTTCCTCTATTTTCCATCTACATATATGTATGATAGCAATAGAGCACTAACTTAGTATCCAGAAGTAGGGACCAAAGTCAAAACATTTAAAATTTATCTTCTTTACTCAGTAGTAGGAGGTTTGAAACCCAATAATAGACACCTTAACCATGAAACTTCTCGCTCCTTCTTTTTCGACCCCCAAGGTTATGCTTTCTAACCCTAGTGTCTCATTTCCATACACATTTAATCATGCATATAATTCACATAGCGCATAACATGTAGCATTTAATAAACATAACATGTAATGCATGGATGCAATGACCTAGACACATGACCCACAAGTCCTAGGTAAATCGAAAACCTAAGCTCTGATACCAAGTTGTGACACCCCTAAACCCAAGAGTCCTTTCTCAAGCCGCTAATCACTCATCAACCTACTAGTTAATGTCGCATAACCCGATACCACGTCATCACATCCCCTTCATTGGAATCGTAACCAACATAGAGTTGGGGCAGAGTCTCCCTTGTACCAGAGCAGTCCCAAATGCCCAAACGCTTGACCATTCCAAAGTTCACCCCCATCAATTAGAACTTAAAGTATGACCAATTCCTTCATTTAGGTAATAAGGCTCAAGATCTTAAGGTTTGGTAGAGTTATATTTAAATTTTTGAAAATTTTGAAAAAGGTATTGGCACCTCTTGCACGTGTGAGCCTTCTGTCTACTAGGTCCCTTCCATTTGCCAAGTACTGGTACTTAATCAATTAGGTACCGGTACCTAAGCCCACTTTTTGTTAGGTACCGGTGTCTATATATAATAGTACCGGTACCTGAGCCCACTCTCCATCAAGGTATCGGTACCTTAAACCTTGGTATCGGTACCTAAGCCCATAGGAATCCAAGTACAGGTACCCACAACACTAGGTACCAGTACTTGAGCCCACTGTCCATCCACGTATTGGTGCCTTAAGTCTTGGTACCAGTACTTGAGCCCACAGGAATTCAGGTATTGGTACCTGGGTCATCCAACAACGTGGAACCGGTACTTAATCAATTAGGTTCCTGTAACTGGGCCCAGATTTTTCCCAATTCGTTCAAATCTTCAACCTTTAACCATCCAATTCCATTCCATATTCATGCATACATTCATATACACAAATGCTAGTCCATAAGAGTTCATTACATGACCCTTTGTAAAATTTCACAAGTTTAATTCAATTTACACATTTGATTACAAAAAAGTAATTTAAAAGCCACATTTCGGCTTCTTCTCAACAAGTGCTCAAGTGACGGTCATCCACTGGTGTTTGTCCCACACCTGAAATGTTGTTCCCATAAAGGGTGAGTCATGCTCAATAGGGTATCTCCTAAAAAGGCTACACCCCAACTCGATGCATATGAAATGTTCACTTATCATTCAATAATAAATCAACATCCATTAAAAAATATGCAATTCATAAAAGATTTCACAGTGCGTGTCATGTCATTAGATAATACTCACACATACAATGTAACCCAAGCCCTCCATCATATTTAATGTTATGCGTATGCATCCGGATATTTCAAGCCCTGCCATTGATGTTGAATATCCAAAGACAAATTTACAAAATCTCAGGTCTTTCATGGGATGGATATTTATAGACTTCCACCAACGGGTACCAAATCAACACAACACCAATGGACTTCCACCAACGGCTCCACGTATGCCGACACACTTTATGGGCTTTTATATCAATAGAAGTGTGTATCCAAAATTATCGGGTCTTGCACCCAAGCAAGAATCTAACCCTTATTGCTAACCCTGACCCTTGTTCTCAATGCAACCCTTACGGCTCAGTCAAACCTAGGTCCAACTTTTTCGAGCCCACGTATCAACCAACCAAGGATGGTGTTTGATCAAATCATGAACACACACTTACACTAATGTCACATGCCCACGAATGCAATATTTTTCGTACATATGCAATGTAATGTACCATTATAACTGCCAAAGCATGTTCAACATATCATTAGATTATTATGAACGTAATCTATCTCAATCAACATTTTTCAATTGTCAATTATGTCATAAGCATATAATCACAATTCACCACATCACAAAAGCACGTTATAATATCTTCAATGCACTTAACAGAATTAATCCACATATGCATTTTATTCAACACCATCAAGGCATAATGTAAACACATAGCATGCCCAATTTAACATATTCCATCATGAAATTACAAACAAGCAATTTTAACAAACCCAATTCATGCTAGAATTTATTTTATATATTCTTATATCATTTCTCATACTTTAGTTACACTAGGAGTGTATTTAGACAAGAGATTATATCTCTAATCATACTACCCATTCCACATACAACCCTAGGTTGAAAATAAACCTAGTTACGAAAAAAAATCCTACCTCTTGAAGTGTAATACCACGTATGAGAAGCTTTAAAATACCCAAATCAAGCCTCCAAGCTTGGCTCCCAACAATCCCGTTCTTGAGATGTTGGCGAAACTCGCGATATTTGGCATGTACTTGTAGCTCTCGTCACGTAGAACTCTTTTTGTTCTTGACCCGATAGAATCCGAAGGATAAATTGCCCTATATCAGAAGGAGAAAGGTGGAGATGGGGGAGAGTTTCTCTTTCTCTTGTTCTTCTTTCACTCTCTATTCTGAAAATTAGCTGAGAAAATGGAAAAGAAAATCTAATTCTCTTCCCCTTTTATACTTTCCATTTACTTGACCCATATTAAACCACACTTTCCTCTTTTGTTTGGTCTCATTTGATCCCGAATATTTTAATTTCATCTTGTTTTAAGTTCAATATATTCTACTTGAACTAAATTTAAATTATTTTCCATGTTCCACAATTAAAACCCGATTACGTTTATTTTAGTCGTGTGATACTCGATCGCATCATAAAACGTAAAATATCCGACTGTCACTGAATTCAACTAAAATCAACTGCGTAACTATATTTCGTGTACTTGACTACCACGTTTGAACTCTACTCCACATTCAAACGTTGGCTTGAATCATGGAGGACCAGGCTGCTAAGTGCAAGGGCAATGGTGTGTGGCGTGTTGCAGTTACTTTCACAGGAGAACATAGACCACTTGAGTAGTAGGCTCAAACTCCATCTGGCGTTCGAACGCCCAGCAAGCAAAGTCATGAGACAATGTTCGAATGCTAACCAATGTTCGAACGTTCTACACAAAAAGACTACAATTGATTTTCTATCCGAACTTTGGGGCATTCACTTGGACTTTGAAGACATTACACTATTCTCTCACACTCCCTTGTCCCCTCCTCCTTGCTTATAAATACTCCCATTGTGGGAGCTTCAAAGAGGACTTGGACATAGTGATTGGTTATTTACCTTGCTTCCATTAACCCTTAAATACTATCCCTTAGACTATGCAATGTAAGAGTAAAGGGGAGGGGTTTCTCTCTCTTGGGATAGTGTCAAAAGAAAGGGCAAGGAGGAAGGAAAATGGGATGATGTAAATATGAGATGTAAATGCACAAAAATGCTCTCCAATTGCAAAGAGACTTTCGTGGTTTGTGTTTTACTTGGAGGTATTCCAAGGTCGATTCCACAGGGAAGGAAGTAAACCAATGGGAAAGTGATATAATGAAAATGAAAATGTAAAAATCTTTGTGGTTGAAAGTTGTTTGGTGGAGTGTATATCAATGAGAATGTAAAGAGAAAACAAATGTTGGCAAACCCAAGAGGTTACTCCAATGGGGATACCAACTTAACTCAAAATCCTCCTCCGATAGAGCATCAAAGAACGATTGATTCGGGGGAAGCTAGGGACTAGATTGGAGAGTATCTAAGTATAAACCGTGGCTATGCCTACGGAATATCAAAGGCTCACCAACTTATCCACTCTCTACCACGTCAAACCGAACCAATGGACTCATAAGAGAGGGAGGAGAATGAGTTGGAGTGGTATACCCAAATGGAGGTTTCCCTTTGGATTGGCCAACCTAATGATTTAGCTACTAATGCTTGAAATGAAATGAACAATGTAATGAAAGTGAATGAAGAACTATGAAGACTTAGAGTAACTAATGCAAGGAATTAAAGACTAAGAGTGAAAGCATTTTAAACCCATTTTACTGCTAAGAAAATGAAATACTAGGAGCATTAATGGTAAGTCTTTAAATGCACATTAAACCAACAAGAAACATGGAGGAAATCAACATTCATGACATTCAATGAAGTTCTAAGGATCCTTAAACTAGATTACACAGCAAAGTAATGAAGAAAATGCAAAAAAATTAATTTATCTCTCTAAATCACTGTTCATGGTCTTCTACCCAGGAGCTCTCTTTTCTATTTTTCCACTATGCCCAAAATTCTCCTGAACTCCTTGGTTCTCTTGGCTCTAAAATGTCCCTCCCTAGCTTGGGGTGGCCTAGGGTGTCTCTTCCATCCAGGGGTTGCAGAAGGCATGGCCTGAACAGGGGTGTGCAGAGCTTGTCTGCGCATCCAGCTCCATCCTCACTCTCTCTCTTCATTGATGAGCCAAGCTTCAAAACATCTAATCCATGGTGTGAACAAGGTGAATAGTGTTATGGGTGTGTCAGGGGAGTAGGAGAGAGTAGATGGTGGGGTCCACAAAGTGACAGGGCTTCTATTGCAGAGATTTTGGGGAAGAAATCGACCGAACTCCAGTAGCCTTTGCGTACCGGTACGCTATACCAGTACAGTCTCTGTTGTTTTTACTATTTCTGTTGCATCCATCACCATTAAGCTATCCAATTCTCATTCTTTTACCCCGTTATTTGTCCATCCTTGTTGAAATGCTAAAGAGGGTTTTGTTTAACACCTTTTATCCGCAAAAACATAATATCATCATTAATAACTCGACATGTATAATTTCCCTCATTAGCATCATAAAAACAATTAATTCATGGATGATTAGCACCTATAACTATGCAATATTTTGTGCTAATCATACTCCCCAACTTAAGTTTTGCTAGTCCCTAGCAAACACATTATTTATAGCACAATGATGAGCGCATAATATTGCATATGTAAAGGCCTCATTACTTGCATTTAAACTCAACTTTTGCATTTAAGTACTTAGTGTTAGCCGATTTTATGAATAATATTGATATTTCGATGTTGCATATTTTTATAGCTTAAATCATTGATTTTAGGACCTTGCAACTATGATGAATGTATGGTGAAGGCATGGACACAATAAATGAAGATTTGGAGGCTTAAAAGTGAAGAAATCAAGGACGTTTTGGTGTTTGGGGACAAAGGCACCAGCTGCCACATCTTTTAGAAGTAGAGCCTGGTTTTCCTCCATTTTGACCATGATCCACTTCAAATCTAAAAAAGTTCAAAACATGAAAGTTGTAGATCTAGATGTCTTATGTATCCTGTCAAAATTTCAACTCAATCCAATGGTTAGATCAAAAGTTATGCCGATACTACAAAAAGTGGTCCAGGGCAAAAAAGGAACCGTACCGGTACGCGTACCGGTACGCAGAACTCCAATAGCTAAACCGTACCAGTACGTATACCGGTACGCCTTCCTAAAGCAACCCCAAATGCCTGCAAATCATGCTCCACTTGCTTGGGGGTCCTACCATTGATTCTCCCACTTGCCCTCTGACTTTCCTTACACATCTACATGTCTCCTACACCATGCTTGAAGACTTTGGAGGCAATGGCATTAATAGGGGGATGAGAAAGAAGGGGGCTGTCATTGTGTGTTGCAGGCTTGGCTTGTCTTAGCCTGTGCAATGCATCAACTCAGCCTCCTATGGATGGGAGGCCCTACACATAGACCCTAGGGACCCTCTTGGACGAAAATTGAAGACACACACTCCATATATACAACATTATTCAACATTGTAAAGGGTGGCAACCTAAGCTTAGGAGTAGTTCAAGGAAGAAGAATATGAATAGTGCTAGAAGTTTATATTTTTGCATTTTCTTCATTCCAATGTCTTGTAATCTCTTTTAAGGATCTTCTAAACTTTGTTTAAAGTCTTTAATGTTATTTATTGCAAGTTCATTTCTAGTTTAATCCTTTACTCTAGCTTTCACCATTGTTGTATTAAGTTTTTCTTCATTTCTAGCTTAAAATGGGTATTGAATATTTTTCTTCTTAGTTTATGTTTTCTTGCATTTAGTTAAGTTCCATGCTTCATTTCTTCATTATGTCCATTTACATTATGCTTGTCTTTCATTTTATCATGAGTAGCTAGATTTTAAGTTGGATAATCCAAGGGATACCTCCCTTTGAGGATTCTATTTTAACTCTTTTTCTTTCCTCTCTTGGTGTACGGTAGTTCGGTTTGATTGGGTTGAGAGTGAATGTGGTGGTGATTCTTTGATATTCCGTAGGCCTAGTCACGGTTTATGCTTGGATCCTCACCATTTCATTCCTAGCTTCTCATGAATCAATCGTTCATCTATAAACCCTCGGAGGAAGGTTTCGAGTTGATTGGACATTCTCATTGGAGTGACCTCTTGGATGAGCCAACACTTGTTTTCTTGCATTTTCCTTAAGAACACATAACTCTCCAAAACTCAAACAAAAGATTTTACACTTTCTTTACCTTTTGCAAAATCACCTTCACATAACTTGGAACTTTCCTTCCCTGAGGATACGACATTGGAATACTCTTCCAAATAAAACACCGACACACAAAAGACTTCTTGCGATTGGGGAACACTTTTGTTCACATTTCACATTTCATACATTTTGTTCATTTAATTTCATCACCATCATTTCGTTGGCCTTTATCTTTCATGAATCCGAGTGAGAGTGACACTCACCCACACACATAAGCCATATATATATTTGAGGGTTCATGTTAGGAGCTTAGGAACAACAACCTTTTTCAACAATCACACAACACAAAACATCATTATGCATACACATTCCATTCAACATCCATTCAACCAAACAATTTTAAAAGTAAAAATCATAACAATTCACAACATCAACACAAGCACAATTTATCAAACTATGGTTTTCCATAAATACGTCATTGAGTTGGAGTACACAGAGTAGGACATTAAAAACAAACAAAATAGCCTACACTCTTTTCTAACATCCCCCTCAATTCAACAAGACACAAAAAGAAAACTAAACACAATCCTAATCTTCATCACCCTCCTCCTCCTCCTCTTCATCATCATCATCATCATCTTCATTCTCTTCATCATCATCATCCTCTGGCCTCGATGTAGAAGGACCAGTAGAAGAAGTGCCACCCACATGAGCAGGGGATCCACTAGGGATAGGCCTCCCTGGGAAAGTATGCATGTAAAGCTCTTTTATCATGGCCATCATTCCCTGCAATGATCCCTCCAATACGTCAAGGCGCTGGTCTGTTGAGCTTCTTTGCATCGATGTAAATGGCCTAGTGGGAGCAGTCGGCAGCATGTCATCCAAGTCAGCCTCCATTTGAGCTCGCTTTGCTCGACTCATGGCCTTCCTCTTCTTGCTGCTAGTTTTACCTATAGCTCCAGTCTTGGGAGGGGTAATCTTATCAAAAGCATAACCCTTGACCTTAAAGTGCTTGCACATCCGGGTCACTAGACTCCCGTATGGCAAGTTGGTCATTGGTTTCACGGTTGCAACAAAATCTTTTATCACCTCCCAAATTATCAACGCAAAATCAATTGTTTTCCCCGACACCACCACATCCAGAAGAGCTAACTTCTCCATGTTTGGCTTCTTTTCTGCAGCCCTTAGGAGAACGTTATAATGGATAAGCTTGTTCAACAACCCATACACATGCTTCAAATCCCCCACTATGCACCGTTCCCCTAAAAGATGACGGATCCTCATACATCAAAGCCACAAACTCGGCCTTGGTCTTTGGCTTGTCCACATTATGTGGGTAGACAAGTGGGAAGGGTGGTGGCCTCGGATAGTCTCCAAGAAGGGTAGCAATGACATCCGGGGTGACCTCAAACACCTTGCCCTGCACGTTTGCTCTCAAAGTCTCCCCGTGTTGCACTGTCACCACCTTGAGTGACTAGTAGAATTCTCTGCACAGGGCTAAGTTATACCCCTCCACCGGTTCAAACCAGAACCGCATCCCATGTTGTTCAACGATTTTCACCACCTCATGTCGTGGGGTAAGTGAAATGAAATCCGAATAGCGCTCACAGGTGATACCCTTGTCCCCAATAAATTGGAGACGTGCAGTAATCCTCGCCCTCTTCCTTTGCTCCTCGGGATCCAAGCTTGGTCCCTCACCGCTCCTCTTGCGGCCACTCGGCTCAGCTGGTGGAGGAGACTTGGACCTCGCCCTCTTGGTGCGGGCCATGGAATGCAATAGTGCCCACACTGAGAGGAACGCAAAGAGAAGCCACAGACGACCCTCAACTGAATCTAGTGGCTCGAGTACAACGCCTAATTGATGGGCCATGTGAATTTGTTTGAAAAGAAAATAGGGATTTGGCGAATTTGGGGAATTTGGCAGGAAGGGTTTTGGCGAGGGGAGCCCTAGAAGTTAGCAGAACAAAGGAGATGATCTAGGATTTTAAGGAAGGAGGTAGAGGGAAAGAACTTGGGGAGTTTTCGAGTGAGGGAGAGGGAAAGCAAGGGTTAAGTGTTTAGGTGGGAAATGAAATGTATCCAAAGATTTAAAATAAAAAACCCTAATTTTTTTTCTCAGTTCAGCAGACCGTACCGGTACGATGTACCGGTACGGTACCTCAAACTCTAGTAGCCTTTGCGTACCAGTACTGCGTACCAGTATGGTACCGTAGCGGTATGCTGTACCGATACAGTCTCTGCTGTTTTGGCTGCAAAATTCCTGCTGAGTTCTTCTCACCACACCATTTTAACTAAGAACCTCCCTAGACACTTTCATACACTCCTAATGACCATTACTCCATTCCAACAATGCACTCCTTTTCAAAACCACAATTCGAACCATCATGCTTAAATTAATGTTGGAATTACACAGTGATTTAAACCTTTGATGCAATCAACCTAAATGGAATAAATTTTGACTTTCAACTAATCAAAAAGAACATTCAGAAAATAGATCATAAATTTCATCAGGGGGCATTCTCAAGTCATGTCTAATATCAAAAACTTGAGTCATATTCCTCCATTCCGGAAGCATGAGTTATTTGACACGTTTCTCATCTGATTGAACTAAGCATACATGAGCCAAACCATAGACTCCAATACTAGTCTTAAGTATGCATGTACACATTGATTTCCAACCTGAATGTGTGTGATTTAAGCATATAATTTGAGTATTTACTCAATAGGATTCACATTCAAATAGCTTAGACAAATTCAACTTCAATGCAAAACTCACCAAGGGGCACTCTTAATCAAAGAATACTCTCAAGTTATCCTGGTATGCCCTCCATGTGTACATGTGACATAGAATCTTGTTTACAAGAATAAAGTGATCACATGTAATCCCAAAAATGAAGTACATATATGAAAGTGAAGCGACCTTGGCATACTCTCATGAAAAGAATGCTCATGCATTGAACAGTAAACATAACTCATCATTTCCTTTGAACATATGCACCTCCCATGCTTCTCTAGATCACTTAGGACTTTAACGGTTATAACGGGGCCTTAAGGTGATTTCTAGGTAAAAGAAATGACGGAATTAGGGTAACAAAGAGGGTTGTTCCCAGTGAGAGACTTTTATTTCAAAAAAGACACTTCCCTTTTCATGGGATTTTGATTCTCATATCATCACCACTACCTTGTCTATTTTCTTTCTTTTCCTTGACATTTCCCCTTTCTTTTTCTCTTTCACCCATTCTTTTCCTTTTCTTGTATTTTTCCTTCTTATAAGTTTGACTCATTGAGTTTCAACATCATTCATCCCTTTTGTTTACAGTTTCACACCACTATTCCTTCTCTTGCAATTTCTCACATCTGCTTTAGGAACAATCAAGGTAAGGTAGATATTTCTTCTTTTCATTGGCTTGGTCAAATGTATGGCATAGAAACGAATTCAACTTAAGGCTCAATCACGGCACTAGGGATAAAATTTTCACAAGAAAAAGGGCAAAGGCTCAACATATTCAAAGATGGCCTAAGATCACTTCCAGGTCCGCATGGGGTGGCATTATATGATCACGATAAATCAGTCCACTATCCAAAAGCACCGAACCAAAACAAGCATAATGAGATTATTGAACAAATTTGATGTTGAAAAAAAAAATAGTTCTTTGAGTAATTGTGATATTTCTCCAAAAAGGATTTGGCCTTAAAGCTCTCATGGATCTAAATTCATCTCTGCTACTTATGTCAAGCTTAAAACATGAATCTAATCCGTAAATCACTGAAATTACACATTCAAGAGTCACCAACAGATGAGTTTGAAAATCAATACATAAATGATACTCATGCATTGAATCAAACTTCCATAGAGTGCTCATGCGCACAAGGTTCACAACAACGATCAACATGTCATCCACACCAAACTTTTTCATGACGAAATACAGATCAACTTTAGATATTTTTCATCAAAAATTTTTACAATTTTCACATCTTTTTCAATAATGTAAACAACAAACAAAATTTTTCAACAACCTTGGTGTATCATACAAATGGTGCACCTCACCCCCAACTAGAATCATGCATTGTCCTCAATGCAACAAAAAGGTATAGTATGTAGTGTTGGACAGTAAAAGATGAGAAGGGTAAGAGAACACCTCGCATTTGAGCTTTTGACAAAAGCACCAAGATCTGGATCTAAAAGAAACACTGCTATCCAACCATGGAAAGTAAGTAACATGAAATAAAAATGACATAAGTAAATAACAAAAATTGTACATTAGAAAAGGGGAAAACTAGCTTATCCTCCCCAACCTCTGGATACACCGGGTTGATTAAATCTTCTTCTACCCCCTTCTCTTCGAAACCCTCAAAGAATGGCTTGAGTCTTTGGTCATTGACCTTGAATGTTTGGCTATCTTTGGGGTTTGTGATTTCTACCGCTCCGTTGGGGTAGGCCACCTTGACAAGATAGGGGCCATCCCACTGGGATCTTAACTTTCCTTAGAAAATGGAGAGCCGAGAATTATATAAGAGCACTTTTTGCCCAAGCTCAAATGACTTCCTTGTGACGGAATTGTCATGAAAAACTTTAGCCCGTTCCTTGAAAATTTTAGAGCTCTCATATGCATCTCTTTGGATCTCATCCAATTCATTCATTTTCAATTTTCTCTGCTCTCCAGCCATTCTCATTTTAAAATTCAAGGTCTTTATGGCCCAGTAGGCCTTATGCTCCATTTCAACTGGCAAGTGGCAAGCTTTTCCATAAACTAGACTATAGGGAGACATGCCAAAAACAGTCTTATAGGCAGTGCGGTATGCCCATAAGGCATCGGTCAACCTTTCTGACCAATCCTTCCTGTTTGGGTTAACCATTTTTTTCAAAATATTTTTAATCTCCCTGTTGGCTAATTCAGCTTGGCCATTGGTTTGTGGGTGGTAAGCAGTGGACACTTTGTGTGTAACGCCATATTTAAACATTAATGATGCAAATGGCCTGTTACAAAAGTGGGAACCACCATCACAAATTATTGCACGAGGCATCTCAAATCTCGAGAAAATATTCTCCTTAAGGAACTTGACTACGACCCGGTGGTCATTAGTCTTGGTTGGGATAGCCGCTACCCACTTGGACACGTAGTCCACTGCCAGAAGAATATACAGGTAGCAGAACGACATGGAAAATGGACCCATGAAGTCGATGCCCCAACAGTCAAATATTTCGATGACTAGTACAGGGGAAAGGGGCATCATACTTCGATGGGTCACGCTACCCAATCGTTGGCATCTACCACATGCCTTACAGTATGAAACACAATCTTTGAATAAAGAAGGCCAATAAAAACCTGACTGAAGAATTTTTGCTGAAGTTTTCTTTGTCGAGAAATATCCACTACAAGCTTGGAAATGATAGAATGAAAGGACGTTTCGCTGTTCATTTTCAGGCACGCATCTCCTTATGATCTGGTCTGGGCAATAGTTGAACAGGTATGGATTGTCGAAGTAAAAATACTTCACGTCTGCCATAAGTCTCCTTTTATCTTTAGGGCTCCACTATGGCGGTATTTGTCCTGTTGCAAGATAATTATAAATGTCAGCATACCAAAGAAAAATAGAATGAATTGACAGTAAATACTCATCAGGAAAAGAATCAGGGATGGGAATGTGCTCATTGGCCTCTTGCACCTCCAATCGAGATAAATGGTCCACCACAACGTTCTCCACTCCTTTCTTGTCCTTGATTATCAGATTAAATTCTTGAAGTAAGAGGATCCATCGGATAAGTCTTGGTTTGCATCCTGCTTAGACAATAGATACTTCAAAGCAGAATGATTAGTAAAAACAACTATCGGTGAACCAATGATGTAAGACCGGAATTTATCTAATGCAAATACTACAGCTAGCAGCTCTTTTTCAGTGGTGGTATAATTCATTTGAGCTTCATTAAGAGTTTTGCTAGCATAGTAAATTACATATGGTCTATTCTCCTCCCTTTGACCGAGCACTGCGCCGACCGCGTAATCACTCGCGTCGCACATCAGCTCAAAAGGTAAATCCCACTTGGGTGGTCGCATAATTGGAGGTGTGACAAGCATATCTTTGAGTTTTGAAAAAGATGCCTCACAACTATCCGACCATTCAAAAGGGACATCTTTAGACAATAAATTGGTCAAATGTCGGGCCAATGCACTAAAATTTTTAATGAAACGACAGTAAAAACCCGCATGGCCTAGAAACGACCTGATATCTTTGACGACTTTCGACATAGGAATGTTGGAGATGGCCTCTACCTTTGATTTGTCAACTTCTATTCCTTACGCAGAAATGATGTGCCCGAGAATAATTCCTTACGTCACCATGAAGTGACATTTCTCCCAATTCAAAACCAGACTCTTCTCTACACATCTCTCCAAAACCTTCTCTTAATTCTCCAAACACCCATTGAAAGAATCCCTAAAGAATGAGAAGTCATCCATGAATACCTCAACAATCTTCTCCATCATGTCACTAAAGATCCCCATCATGCAACGTTGGAAAGTTCCGGGGGCATTACATAGCCCGAAAGGCATGCGACGATACGCAAAGGTACCTTAGGGACAAGTGAAGGTGGTTTTCTCTTGGTCTTACAGGGCAATCTCTATCTGATTATAGCCAGAGTATCCATCCAAAAAGCAATAGAAAAGATGCCCCGCTACTCGTTCAAGCACTTGATCAAGGAAGGGATTGGAAAGTGGTTTTTTCTTGTACACAGGTTGAGCTTTCGATAATCAATACAAACTCTCTACCATGTGATCACCTTTGTTGGGATAAGCTCGTTCTCCTCATTCTCCACAACAGTGACTCCCGACTTCTTGTGTACTACTTGTGTGGGACTAACCCACTTACTATCGGCCATTGGAAAAAATAATGCCCACGTCAAGTAGTTTCAACACCTCATCCCTCACCACATTTTTCATGATCGGATTCAACCTCCTTTGTGACTGGCAGGATGGTTTTGCATCCTTCTCGAGGTAGATCTGGTGTGTGCAAATAGTGGGATTTATCCCCTTTATGTCTGCAATTGTCCAACCAATTGCCCCTTTATGTCTCCTCAACACCTCCAAGAGCTCTTCTTCTTGCCTTGCATCCAACGTTGAACTAATTACCACCGAAAATGACTCATCTTTCCCAAGATATGCATACTTCAAATGGGAAGGTAATGGCTTCAATTCCAAGTTAGGTTTTTGTACATCAGATGGGAATATCTATTTGTCTTGGTGCGGGAGTTTTTCAAATGTAGGGATCCACTTTCTATCCCTTTCAAACTTTCCAATTCTTTTTGCTCATCCAGTTCCTCCATATCAACAACTTCCTCCTCTCTCAAATTGAAAGTGCTCATTAACTCCATGTGCTCCTCTACCAAAGTGACAATCCGATAAATCTCATGTACTTCCTCATCATCCCCCGGTTGCTTGCACAAGTTGAACACATTGAGCTCCATTGTCATATTCCCAAATATTAGCTTTATAAGACTATTCCTGCAGTTAATCATAGCATTAGATGTGGCAAGAAAAGGTCTACAAAGTATTACAGGGATTTGGAAGCTAAGATTAGCAACAGGGTGAGTGTCAAGCACAATAAAATCAACAACAAAAGTAAAATTTATCCACTTATACTAAAACATCCTCAACTACTCCCCTTGGTGTTCGAACACGATGGTCCGCCAGTTGAAGCGTGATAGGAGTAGGTTTCAATTCCTCAAGCTTGAGTTGTTGATGCACGAAGTAGGGGAGGAGATTGACACTTGCTCCCAAATCAAGCAATGCTTGTTCAACCCGGCAATCTCCAATGTTTATGGCAATGGTGGGGCAGTCGGGGTCCTTAAACTTCAGAGGAGTGTTTGTCCTCAAAATTGAGCTTACTTGCTCGGTGAGGAAAGCTTTCTTGTGACCATTGAGTCTCTTTTTTACCGTACACAAGTCTTTCAAGATCTTTGCACATGATGGAATTTGCTTTATAGTATCGAAGAGTGGGATGTTTATCTTCACCTGCTTAAACATCTCAAGAATATCAGCATAATTAGCCACCTTGACCGGTGGCTTCAAATGATTAGGAAAAGGGACGGGGATAGGAGAAACAACCACACTTTCATCAATCACTTTTTCTCTCTCAACCACCTCACTCTTTTTCTTCTCACTTATCCCACCCCCATTGGCGTTACCCTTAGTCTTTTTTTCTAATGGCAATGTGGCCTTGGGTGAGACCTTTGGCACAATGGTTTTATCAATTTTCTTGCCACTCCGAAGGGTAGTAACCGCTTTGAGTTGCTCACAACTCTCTTGGGTGGGTTCGGCCAACTCAACCACATGTTAACCCTTGGAATTTTCTTAGGGTTGAGCGAGAAATTTTCCCTTCTCTTGTTGAGGCAACTCGATGTGATTTGTGATCTTTGTGAGTTGAGCCGAGATGTTGTTATTGAAAGTGGTTTGGTTTTGGATGAAATTATAAAGCACATCCTCTAAGTTCCTCTTATGAGGAGGTTGGTAGGTGGGAGGATTAGATGGTGCTTGTTGGGGAGGACCTTAGGGAGATGGATTGGATTGGTACCTTTGTGGATTGGATCGGTGGTATTGGGAGCTAGATGCTTGCCCTTGACTATGGGATTGAAATTGAGTTTGCCTAGGATGTGTATGTGTTTGAGCCATAAGGGATGGGGTTCTCATTCCTCCAACTAAAATTAGGGTGATCACGTCACCCCGCATTATAAGTGTTGGAGTTCGGAGGAAATGATTGGCTAGGTTGGTTGAAGGCATTGACTTGTACATGATATGCTTCTTTAAGTGTCGAGATGCTCGGGCACTCCGATGTGGAATGGTTGACACCACCACAAATAAAACAAGACTCCTTGGCTCTTGACACATGAGACACCTCTCATCTCCTATCCACCTCAAGGCTATCTACTTTCTTAGACAATTTAGAAATTTGTGAAAGTAGATCCTCCCGGTCTAAGAAATTTGGTTGAAGGAACTCCCGCATTGTCCTAGCTGGAGCGTCAAGTTTGATGTTCCCCTCATTCATAGATGGGAAAAAATGAACACGTGGGCTGGGCACCCTTGGTGGTTGCAATCCCCCCACCCCCTTGCATGTTTGGGTTGGCATTCACATTATCAAATTGATTGGGAGGGGGATAGTGCATTCTTGGGTTAGGCATCCGAGGTTTGGGCATTCTCCCACCCCTTCGGTCATTTAGGTTTACACCAACATTATCAACATTCCCAACCCCATGCATGTCTGGATTGACACCCGCATTTTCAAAATTGTCACCCGCATCCTCCGGTGGATCTTGGTCAACGTTCATGTTGGGGCCTAAGGGTTGTCTAACTAATCGGTGATGGTCGTCCCTTCCCCACATGCAACAAAATAAATACAAATGAAATTATACACAAACAAGAATATATACACGAGATAACGTACCTCAGCTCATGATGAGAATCACGGGGCTTACCTGCATTGTTCAGAAATCACCTCCTTGTTTTGACACTTGCCTTCTCCGGCAACGGCGCCAAAAATGATTGGTTATTTACCTTGCTTCCATTAACCCTTAAATACAATCCCTTAGACTATGCAATGTAAGAGTAAAGGGGAGGGTTTCTCTCCCTTGGGATAGTATCAAAAGAAAGGGCAAGGAGGAAGGGAAATGGGATAATGTAAATATGAGATGTAAATGCACAAAAATGCTCTCCAATCGCAAGGAGACTTTCGTGGTTCGTGTTTTACTTGGAGGTATTCCAAGGTCGATTCCATGGGGAAGGAAGTAAAGCAATGAGAAAGTGATTTGATGAAAATGGAAATGTAAAAATCTTTGTGGTTGAAAGTTGTTTGGTGGAGTGTATATCAATGAGAATGTAAAGAGAAAACAAATGTTGGCAAACCCAAGAGGTTACTCCAATGGGGATACCAACTTCATTCAAAATCCTCCTCCGATAGAGCATCAAAGAACAAATAATTCGGGGAAAGCTAGGGACAAGATTGGTGAGTATCTAAGCATAAACCGTGGCTATGCCTACGGAATATCAAAGGCTCACCAACTTATCCACTCTCTACCCCGTCACACCTAACCAATGGACTCATAAGAGAGGGAGGAGAATGAGTTGGAGTGGTATACCCAAATGGAGGCTTCCCTTTGGATTTGCCAACCTAATGATTTAGCTACTCATGCTTGAAATGAAATGAACAATATAATGAAAGTCCATGAAGAACTATGAAGACTTAGAGTAACTAATGCCAGGAATTAAAGGCTAAGAGTGAAAGCATTTTAAACCCATTTTACTGCTAAGAAAATGAAATACTAGGAGCATTAATGGTAAGTCTTTAAATGCACATTAAACCAACAAGAAACATGGAGGAAATCAACATTCATGACATTCAATGAAGTTCTAAGGATCCTTACACTAGATTACACAGCAAAGTAATGAAGAAAATTCAAAAAAATTAATTTATCTCCCTAAATCACTGTTCATGGTCTTCTACCCAGGAGCTCTCTTTTCTATTTTTCCACTATGCCCGAAATTCTCCTGAACTCCTTGGTTCTCTTGCCTCCAAAACGTCCCTCCCTAGCCTGGGGTGGCTAGGGTGTCTCTTCCATCCAGGGGTTGCAGAAGGCATAGCCTGAACAGGGGTGTGCAGAGCTTGTCTGCACACCCAGCTACTTCCTCACTCTTTCTCTTCATTGATGAGCCAAGCTTCAAAACATCTAACCCATGGTGTGAACAAGGTGAATAGTATTTTGGGCGTGCTAGGGGAGTAGGAAAGAGTTGATGGTGGGGTTCGCAAAGTGACAGGGCTTCTGTTGCAGAGATTCTGGGGAAGAAATCGACAAACCGTACCGGTACAGCGTACCGGTACCTCGAACTCCAGTAGCCTTTGCGTACTGGTACAGCGTACCGGTATATTCTCTGTTGTTTTTGCTATTTCTGTTGCATCCGTCAGCATTAAGCTATCCAATTCTCATTCTTTCACCCCCTTATTTGTCCATCCTTGTTGAAATGCTAGAGATGGTTTTGTTTAACACCTTTTATGTACAAAAATAAAATATCATCATTAATAACTCAACATGTGTAATTTCCCTCATTAGCATCATAAAAACAGTTAATTCATGGATGATTAGCACCTATAACTATGCAATATTTTGTGCTAATCACATAGACTTAGAACTACTCTTGTTAGTCTTAGAATTAGATTTACATTTACTTGCATAGAGGCAGATAGATCATCTTTTGGTCGAGGTGGAAACCCTCCAAAAGTGACTGGCTTTATTCTACTTTCATTTTTATTAGTTTCATTTCTGTCCATTGCTTGAGCTTCCTTTATTCCCTTAAAGGAGTGAAACTTTTCTAATTTTTTGGAGCTTTACCAAAGCCGTGAAGGGTGGAACGTGATTCACTCATTCTTCATCGAAGACCGGCTTCTTGCGTAGTGTGTTTTACCTTATAACTCCACTACTTAGAGGGATGAGCATCACTCACTTTTCTAGCTTTACAAAAGTCATGAAGAGTGGGTAGTTTCTCATTCACTCTTTAGTAAGAGGTGATGGACATGTATAAATCATCCGGAAGTTATATTTGTGCAATTCGTTTATGCTTAATGCTTTATATTTCACTTGTTTATTGAATGATTGAATGCATCTAGCAAAGCTAAGGTACTTTGTAAAACCGTGAGTTCTGTCTATGACACAAATGATTCATGGTATAGAAAGACTCATTGGTTCAAGATAGTAGTACCCCAGCTAGATCTTCATGACTACATTTCAATCTTTCCATTATTGTGCTTCATTTAAAGAATGGAATATTAATGCCATGGTTAGATGCCTTGTAGAAACACTTGCTTGTTTGTAGACGGGTTGAGTCTCGGCACAGACAATTCTTGTAAATTTCTAGAAATGCGTCAGAGCCATGCTCTTAACTCTCACAATCCATCTTTATCTTCCGAATAACTACATGTTGACACGGTGGTTAATTGAGGTCCCAAGCACAAGTATAATAAACTGGATGGCTGACTACATGTCCAGATCCTCGAACTAAAGGGTGACTTTTACATTTGACATTATCTTATATTTTGTCTTGAAAATCCTCTTGAAAAGAATTGTATACTCTGCCCAGGAAAATCCCTAAACATCATAACTTTAAATCTCATGGGTTCCAATCACTTTGGTCTTTGTCATTGCTTACTTCGAAACACCAACATTAGTTCTGTGTGGTGTCAACTCCGGACTTAACCGGATTATTACTTCAGCTTGACCGCCTGCACTTCGGTGTACACATTTCAGATCAAGCCAAGTTTTTTTGGCACCGCTGTCGGAGAACCATAAAAGATGTTTTAAGGTAAAAGGTAACAAAGACCTTCCTTTTTGTATATATATATATTGATTTACTGTGTATAATTTTTATTTTATGTCTGATCCTCACTTTTAAAATTTTCCAGCAGAACCTATTGGGTCTGTAAATCATTCTGAGCCATCTTTACCTAGATCAGTTACAGACTTTTTTGACAATAGTATGACAAATAATGAAAGACAAGGAGAATTCCCTTTGAGAAAAGGGGAAGTGTCTAACATTCAGACTCTGCGGGATTATTTACATCCCACATGAAACAGTGTCCCTTCTTGTTTTGTGTTTCCTGCAAATGCGCCCCTCTTTAATGTAAATGTAGGAACAATTCAACTACTACCTCAATTTCATGGGCTCGTGGCAGAAAATATATTTCTGCATATAAAAGATTTTGAGAAAATATGTAGAATATTCCAAGACAATTCTGAACTGTCCAAAATAAAACTTTTTTCTTTCTCTTTAAAGGACAAAGCTAAACAATGGATAAACTCATTGAAAGCTTATTCAATACCAACTTGGCATGCATTATAGAATGAGTTTTTTAGAAATTTTTTTCCCCTACATTGTACCAATGCACTCAAAAGGCAAATCATAAATTTTTCGGTCAAAGAGGAGGAAACATTTTACCAATGTTGGGAGCGATTCAAAGATCTTCTCCAATCCTGCCTACACCATGCTTTTGAAAATTGGATTTTGGTAGGAATTTTCTATGACTCCTTGCCTACTAGACGACATCAGTTTATTGAAATGATGACTCAAGAAGAGTTTATGGGGAAAAAATCCAAAGGAGACATTCAATTTTTTTGACACCATATTTGATAGTTCTCAGATATGGGACTCAGTCTCTCCTACCACTATTGAAACTAGACCAACTACTTCCCAAGGGGGTGAGTATGTCTTGAAAGAAGATGATGACCTAAGAGCAAAAATGTTCGCCTTGTCACGAAAGCTAGAAGCTGTAGAGGTGAAAAAGGTCCGTCGAGTTGATGTTGGCCCTCCCACAGAACAAGTGTGTGGGATTTGTGTGACAGAACACCCTACTGGGGAGTGTCCTACCATTCCAGCATTTAAAGAGGTCTTGTTGGAACAATCAAATGTAATTTCCAACTTCAACAAGCCTTACTCCAATCCATATTCTAAAACATATAACCTAGGGTGGCTGAATCACCCGAACTTAAGTTGGAAGAACACAATCAACTCTCATGAATCCACAACAAAATTCACAATCACCACCTCAAGGACCCCCTATATATCAACCATACCAACCACCACACAAGAGGAGCCTTAAGGACAAACTAAATAAGTTTATGCCAAGTCAAATGAACTACAACAATAGTTCCACTCAGGCTTTTTGCTGATATCAAAGCACAAACCACCCAGTATTTTGCGAATATCAAAAACCACATCCAAAAATTGACCCAATCCATGAGCACAAATGAAAAGGGAAGTTTCCTGCCCAACCAAAATAACTGCAAGGCCAATTTCAAGTGGGAAATCCTTCAATCATGAAAAATCAACAAGACCAAGCCCAGGTTGTCACTACACTGAGAAGTGGCAAGGTGATTGATAAAACCATCAGAGACATGTTAATTCCAAAGCCAAGACCTAAGTCAATCCCAATTACTAAACCAGTTGAGCCTAAACTTGTGTTTGAAGACGAACCTGAACCTATGATTGAACAGGACCCAGAGCCATCAAAAGAAAAAGAACCTTCGTGTCCTATTCTGGCTTCTTTTTCTCATAGACACAAAACAGTATAGAAGTTGAATAACCAGCCAAAAATTTACAAGCTTTTTAAGTAAGTAAAGATCAATATCCCACTTCTGGATGCAATCAAGTAGGTTCCATCTTATGCCAAGTTTCTGAAAAACTTATGCACTGTTGAAAGAAGCCAAAATGTCAAAAAAAAAAGTCTTTTTGACAAAAAAAGTCAGTGTCCTACTTCAACATAAAATCCCTCCAAAATACAAGGATCCGGGGTGTCCAATTGTGACATGTGTCATTGAAAATTTTAGAATTGAACAAGCATTGTTAGATCTTGGAGCTAGTGTCAATATGTTCCCTTTCTCTATCTACCAACAGTTGGGTTTGGGTGAACTCAAACCCACTTGTCTCACACTCTAGTTGGCAGACAGATCTATCAAAATTCCTAGGGGCATTGTTGAAGATGTACTTGTCCAAGTGGACAACTTTGTCTTCCCTGTCTACTTCATTGTTCTACATACTTAGCTAACAATGCATTCAGAGAATCAAATTCTCGTCATTCTTGGTCGAACCTTCCTAGCAACCTCCAATGCATTGATCAATTACAGGAATTGAGTCATGAAATTAACTTTGGGAACATCCAAATTTGAAGAAATCTCACTAAGTGGCATAAAGCCACTTCCATCAAGTGTTAAGCCACCAAAGCCAAAACTAAAACCTCTCCCATCTGACCTCAAATATGCATTCTTAAGGGAAGACGAGTCATATCCAGTGATAATTTCATCTAAGCTTACAGACTTGCAAGAGTCTAAGCTAATTGAAGTTCTTAGACGCCATAAAAGCACCATTGGGTAAACCATCGACCCTCACATAAAGGAAGTGGTGAGAACCGAGGTGCTCAAATTATTGGATGCTGAAATAATTTTTTCCGTCTCTGATAATAAATGGGTTAGCCCAACCCAAGTTGTGCTCAAGAAGTATGGGGTTACAATGGTAAAAAATTATGGCAATGAACTAGTACCAACTCGAGTTGTCACAAGATGGCGGATGTTCATAAACTATCAAAAACTCAATTTGGTAACTAGAAAAGACCATTTTTCTCTTCCCTTTCATAACCAAGTCTTAGAGAGAATTATAGGTCATGAATTTTATTATTTCCTGGATGGGTATTCTGTGTATAATCAAATCAAGATAGCACTAAATGACTAGGAGAAAACAACATTCACATGCCCCTTAGATACCTTTGCATTCAAAAGGCTGTTGTTTGGACTTTGTAACGCTCCTGCAACATTTCAAAGGTGTATGCTAAGCTTGTTCAATGACATGGTATAGAAATTTTTGGAAGTATTCATGGATGACTTCTCTGTGTATGGGGACTCACTTGATTTGTGTTTGACAAATCTAGAGAAAGTGTTGATAAGATGTAAGGAAGTCAATCTAGTGTTCAATTGGGAGAAATGTCATTTCATGGTCACACAAGGCATTATCTTAGGTCACATTGTGTCGAATGAAGGCATGAAAGTTGACAATGCAAAAATAGATCTGATTGAAAATTTGCTTGCTTCCAAGATTGTTAAGGATGTCTGATCATTTCTAGGACATGCAAGGTTCTATAGGAGATTCATAAAAGACTTTAGTACCATATCTAAATACATGTGTCATATCCTAAGTCATGACGTAATTTTTGTGTGGAGTAAAGCATGCCAAAAAGCTTTTGATAAGCTAAAAGGTATGTTAATTTCTACCCCAATAATGCAACCTACTAACTGGACTCTACCCTTTAAACTAATGTGTGATGCAAGTGATTATGTCATAGGAGTTGTGTTGGGACAAAGAAAGGATAAGAAACCCTATGCAATTTACTATACAAACAAAAATTTAAGTGATGCTCAAATGAATTATTCAACGAATGAAAAAGAATTGTTTGTCATAGTTTTTGCTCTTGAGAAATTATTTTCTTATCTTGTTGGTTCTTTTGTTAGTGTGTTCACTGACCATTCAGCATTAAAATTCTTACTCACAGAGAAGGATGTCAACCCAAGGCTCTTAAGATAGATACTCTTACTACAAGAGTTTGATCTAATTATTAAAGGCAAGAAAGGTGTTGAGAACGTAGTGGCAGATCATTTGTCCATATTAACGTATGAATTTCATGAGGATGGACTGTCAATCAATAAAAAAATTTCTGATGAACAACTGTTCACAGCCTTGGATATGCTGATATTTCTAACTTCCTTGCTACTGGTATGTTTCCTCCTTTCTTTACATTGATGGATAAAAAAAAATTTAAGGGAGGTTCGTAATTTCTTTTGGGAGGACACATATGTGTTTTAGGTATTGCAAGGATCAAATCAGAAGGCGTTGTACCCCTAATCATGAGACCAAACAGGTAATACCATTTTGTCACTCTGAAACATGTGGTGGTCATTTCTCATCAAAGAAAATCACTGCGAAAATCTTGCAGTGTGGATTTTATTGGCCCACACTTTTTAAAGATGTCCATGCCTTCAATCTAACATGTGATAGACGCCAAAGGTTGGGAAGCATTTTTAAAAGAAATATGGTGCCCTTGAACCCCTCTCTAATGATTGAAATTTTTACTGTTGGGGCATCGATTTTATGGGATCATTTCCCCTTCCTTTGGCTATCTATATAATTTAGTGGCAGCAGACTATGTGTCCAAGTGGGTTAAATCAATTCCATGCCGAAATAATGATCATCAAACAGTGATCAAGTTTTTAAAAGAAAATATTTTGTTCAGGTTTGGAATTCTGAAATCCATCATAACTGATGGAGGTGCTCATTTTTTGTAATCTTCCTTTTTGGGAGAAAATACTTGATTTTTCACAAAATTGCAACTCCTTATTATCCACATACAAGTGGACAGGTTGAATTGGCTAATCGAGATATCAAACTGATTTTAGAAAAAATAATAAACCTAGATCGTAAGGATTGGTCGTCAAGATTAACTGATGCACTCTGAGCATATCGTACTACTTTCAAAACAATTTTGGGCATGTCTCCCCATCGATTTGTCTATGGAAAACTCTGTCACCTACATGTGGAATTAGAATACCGAGCATGCTGGGCCATTAAAGGAATGAAATTTGACCTAGACAAGCATGGACTTCAAATTATTGAGAAATGAAGCATATGAAATGTTAGGATTGCTAAGTCTAGAATGAAAACTTTTCATGACAAGAATATTGTGCGGAAGTCTATTGAACCTTCACAAAAAGTCCTGTTATATAATTCAAGACTCTGTCTTTTTCCTAGTAAGTTGAGATCAAGATAGACTGGGCCTTACATTGTAAAAAAAGTATTTGGA
The DNA here is from genome assembly GCA_023539305.1 of Ilex asprella. Lineage (NCBI taxonomy): Eukaryota > Viridiplantae > Streptophyta > Magnoliopsida > Aquifoliales > Aquifoliaceae > Ilex > Ilex asprella. Next base: position 27,035,690 of record CM042193.1, on the reverse strand, counting down.
CATGGGGTAGTGGAGGTGAAAAATCCATCAAATGATAATATTTTTACTGTCAATGGTCAGTGTTTGAAACCATTTTTGGAAGACTTAGTTAAAAAAGTGGACACTATTCTTTGAATGGATGAAGAATATTTCTCTGAGATTTGTGCCTGAAGACACAAAAAGGGGTTGGGTCAGGAAAAATCCAACCCAACCCGACCAACAGGGACGCCTTTATAAGGCCTCCAACCTTTTTTCCCCATTCGCCAATGTCCTTCTTCTTTCGTTTTCCTCTTCTTCTTTTTTCTTCTTCGTTTTCTCTATTATCTGCAAGACGACCCATCCCCTGAAAATCCATGGCCACATAGTCCACAGACACAATAATTTGCTTCATGTTTTGCACTTTAATCTTGTATTTACTCATGGTTGTCATGCTCTTGTTCACACTCACACATAAGGATTTCTATCCCACCCGAAACCCAAATCTTCGTAAAGATTATTAATATGTGTATTTTTATTTGTAGGTTTTGGCATATGAACAGATCTCTACCTGGCGACCTCATTTTCAAACTCCATACACTGGTAAATTCAAAACATTGGGGACAATGTTCAGTTCAGGTTGGGGGAGAGAACTACAGTTCATATTTTGTGCCCGTAATTTTTTTTTTTTGGTTGCTTTTGATCATATTGTGTACCTTATCTCGTATTTTGTATAAATTGATGATCATGTCTTTTAAGTCAGCTTCAGTCGTCTTTATGACTGACAGACGTTAAAGAACCAGTTAGAGAGTCTTAAAGCTTAGCAAGCATGGATAGTAAACTTTTTTGGTTTAGTCTAAGAATTTTGCGTACTTTTTCATCTGATGTGCATACTATGATCATGAGAAAAGCAAGATTGGTAATAAAAACTGAAATCCAAGAACAAAAAGTGAAACCACTATGTGGCAGAAGCACTTTTGCTAAACGTCGTCGTGCCAAAAGACTTGGTGCTTGTAAACAATGTAGCTGGATCTTTCACATGAAAGAATATAATCAGTGTTCTGAACTAATTTTCGATCGCGCACTCCATCGATTAGAATGGATAGTGAATGGGCAGAGTAAGGATTATCCTGACATGCCATGTTATTCCGGTACTTTGCTGACCCGTTATGTGTGACAAGAAATTAGAAGAATCACTAATGGTTCAAATGGCACGGAGACAGACGAAGACTCAGATTAGACTACTTTTTGACAAAACTGTGGAAAATTGTGTCTTTGGGATGAAAGTCAAGGGTCCGAATTTTTGTAAAAAGTGTAAAAATATTTTTGATTAAATGTAAAAACTCTTTTGACTGAAATGAAACTATGGGCCAAGTAAGAAATGTCCTAAAATACCAACCTTAAGCGTGGGTAGTGACTTATCTTAAGACGTCATGAATTTTTAGTTCAAATTTGTGTGTATAGCCTTCTTTTAATGTATGTATATAAATGTGCATATAATTGTGATTTTTTATTTGGCAAACGCCAGGTGACATTTGAACATCACCTACTTATAGTACTTTAGCTTTTGTAGGAACCCAAAAGTGTTGGTAGTTCTCCACGTTAGAACTCCAAGAGAACGTTTGAACTAGAATACCACGTTCGAATATCAAGCCCACATTCAAACACCAGGAGCTTACAGTATGTTGGTCTATGATAGAACTCAAAATTATTGGAAGCTCACCACGTTCAAGCGTTGGGTTCACGTTCGAACCATTAGTTTAAAATCCTTCAACACACGTTCGAATGTCAGTGACGTTAGAATGTTGACACCCAATCTATAAAAACCTGGGTCCTCTTCTTCATTTCAAAAACACCCAAAACCCCCCCCCAAAAAAAAACCCCTCGGTGACCCTTCACTGCCCAAGCCCAAAAACTCTATCCATTTCCATTTTTCACCCAAATTCATTCCACCTCATTTCTCACCTTTTTCACCAAAAAATCCAAGTTTTCAAATCCCTAAAACCCCAAAAATCGAGAAACCATGCCTCTAAGGATGAAGTTTCCTGCTAGGCGCAACAGGTCAACCAAGAGCCAAACATAGTGGAGGAGGAGATTAAGGAGAGAGAAGGAAGGCCATTGTATGATCGAACCCGCTTGCCCAACACCCTTAAGGCGGATAGGTGTGAGAATTTCTACCAAAACCAAGCTATAGTTTGTGAGTGAACTGTGGTGTTGACTGATTTTACGGATTTGGTGATTTTTTAGAACATAGAGGCAAGAGCTTCGATGTTGTATTTGAGGAACGGCGGAGATGTCATGAAAGAGTTGGTGCGGGAGTTCTACTCCAACATCGAGATCGTCAATGGGGCAATCAAAACTTATGTAAGGGGGGCTCATATTGATATGGATGAGGAGTACATCCGAGAGATGAGGCAAAAGGCACCACGAGTACCGAAGCCTACTACCCCTGAGGAAGAAAGTGGAAATGGACGCTGTGGGTGCAGAGTTGACGGGGTTGGCCACTTTTACTTGGGTAGGACGAAGATTTTTTCGCAAATAGAGTTGACTGACGAGTACAACATGCTCCACTTAAATGTCGTGTTGAACTTTGCCCCATCAGACGCAAGAACAAGATCCTCCCCGAGATGGCCCAATTGCTATATGCAATTGGGAAGGGCCAAAGCATAGATCTCTGATCCTTAATCTTAATAAAGATGATGAAGGGTTGTGACATGAAGAGAAATTCACTCCCCTTTGGCACCTTAGTGACAAAGATGTACTTGGACCATGAAGTTAAGGTGAGGCCGGAGATGGCAATACAGAAGCCTATGGGGCCATTGAACAACGCTTCCTTCCAGGTGAGCCAAGGTCACAGAGGCGGCCTAGCGACGAGACAGGAGGAACGACCTACCTAAGGCACCAATGAGGTGTAGGAGGTCATGGATAAGGAGGAGGAGAGAGAGCTAGAGTATGAGAGAGCCCATGAGAAGACTCATGAGGAGGCAGGTCCCAACACCAGGACCAGCACCCGGCGCTCGTTGAGAAAGATTATGCTTGGTATCGAGGCCAAGCAAGCTAATATTCTCCGACAGCAGGAGGAAATTCTCAGCTATTTGAGGGGAGGAGCTAGTGGAGCAAGAGAGTGATAAGGAGATTTCTGTACTTGAAATTTTTTGTGAATATGTTACTTCTTTTGTGGATGATCTGAATCCTTTTCTTTTGTGTTAAAACGATGATATTTTATGAAATGAATGATTCATTTTTATCACTTTTATTCTTTTAGATGCATATGTATACTTAGCATTACATCGTTAAATTGTTAAGAACATATGTTAATGTTGAGATTGATTACTTAAAGTGACTAAAACACATGAACGATTTGACACTTCACCAAATAATCTAGACTTGAAACCACATATCTTTGAAAAAAATGGTATTTTCTCTAAGCTTAAATGTCAAATATACATTGATATTTGTTATTCTTAAGGTACAAGATGATCATACTCAAAAAATGGAATCCATATATAACTAACATTCCCTGAAAAACCTGACATAACCAGTGGAGATAACGAAGAATATCATGGTAAGTTTCGAGCCTTGCGATGGTTTTTAGAGAATATCAACATTTACTCAAGGTTTTTCACTATCTATCCTTGAATAATCTCATTAAACTTGTTTTGATTGACATAACTAGAGCAATCTATTGACATATCCCACAAAGAATCAGTTCATACGACACATACAAATTCACATACTTGAGAAAGGATCTTAGGTCACCTTTGATTTAATTTTGAGTCTTCGTCATTTTTTTTACAAAATTATATCCTTAGTTAGCCATGATTGAGCCTTTAATATATGATCTCTTTTTCAAGTAACCCATATGATAATCGAGCTATAGAAAAATATACTTGACATGCATTTGCTATCAAAATTTCTTGCACCCTCTTATAAATCAGTATGATACAGAAAAAGCAAGAGAAAGGGAAGAGACGATGGTGGTTACTGTTCAATGAAAGAAAAATCGGTGGAAACTAATGAAAAATTAAAGAGACAGAAAAAAAGAAAATTGTAAAGAAAATGAAAAATGAGAAAAAGAATGAAAGAAAGAAACACCATATAAGCAAAATAGCGGAAAGCTAGAAAGAAGTGTGCTACACTACATAAAGAAAGGATAGCTTTTGAATACCATTGACGTCATTTCGTTAGCCACTGACCTCTGGCCACGTTACGACCTCTAGAAAGCCTAATTCATCTAAAGTATGATGCATGTGCATGTCGTCAACCAAAAGTTGGGGTATTCTAAATAGTATTACTTTATTTAGCATCAATATTCTTCCATGAGATTATGCCAAACATGATTAGTTTGTTTCCTTAGATTTCACTCTCATACTACTTGTGCATATGATCTTTCAATTAGTCTTCTGATCACATGTCCTTTGAGAGAAAAGTCACTATAATCAGTGGGAATTCTTCCTGAGAGCATTCTAAGAGAGGTTTGTGAAATCAAAGCTATCCATGGAAGGTGGAAAAATGAAATGGCTGTTATATAGCCCTTCTTATTGCAAGAATGATCATTCCTACTACACAGGGGATTCTAAATACCAATGTGACAAATGCTAATTTATGCATAGAATAAATACCTATGAAAGAAAAGTGTGTGGGATATAAGTCGAAATTGAGGGTTGGGTGTCCCAACGACCATGGCGCTAACCAGCAATCTCACATACACATTTGTTCAACTGAAGTTTGTGGGTAGCTTCACTGAAAACCCTCACAAGACAACACTCATCTGCTAGGGTAAATATAGGGGTTTAACTGCTTGTTGCATAAGCTAAATTCAATCAGATGACCTACGAAAATGGCATTATAAATAAATATTTTCATTCAATTTATGTAGTATTACTAGAGTCTAGCAATATTTAGGTTGGGGGTATGATTAGTAGTTAAAATTAGCATCTTACTATGCCCTTTTTAAGACTAATTATGCTTTGACAGAGTTTCAATGATGACATTTTTGGAGAAATGTTGAAAAAGAGCCTAAAGCCAATACATATCCAACTTTCATGCAGCAATCACATGTTCTGGAACAAAAATGGAGAAGTTTGAAACAAGGCAAGAACGTTCGAACGTCAATTCACGTTCAAACGTTCTCTTGAATTATTGGAGGACCAGGCTGCTAAGTGCAAGATACATGGCGTGTTGCAGCTTAGAAGAAAAAAAAAAGACGTACTTGAGTACCACATTCGAACGCCAATTTACATTCGAAGGTTGGCTTGAATCGTTGAGAACCAGGCTGCTAAGTGCAAGGGCAATGGTGCATGGCATGTTGCAATTACTTTCACAAGAGAACATTGGCCACTTGAGTATGAGGTTCAAACTCCATCTGGAGTTCAAATGCTCAGCAAGCAAAGTCGTGAGACAATGTTCGAACGCTAACCAACGTTCGAACGTTCTACACAAACATACTACAGTTGATTTTCTATCCAAACTTTGAGGCTTTCACTTGGACTTTAAAGACCTTACACTATTCTCTCACGCTCCTTTCTCTACTCCTCCTTGCCTATAAATACTCTCATTATGTAAGCTTCATAGAGGACTTGGACATAGACTTAGAACTACACTAGTTAGTCTTAGAATTAGATTTACATTTACTTGCATAGAGGAAGATATATCATCTTTTGGTTGAGTTGAAAACCCTTCAAAAGTGACTAGCTTTCTTCTACTTTCATTTTTATTAGTTTCATTTGCGCCCATTGCTTGAGCTTCCTTTCTTCCAATAGAAGAGTAAAACTCTTCCACTTTTCTAGAGCTTTACCAAAGCCGTGAAGGGTGGAATATGATTCACTCACTCTTCGTCGAATATCGGCTCCTTGTGTAGTGTGTTTTACCTTGTAACTCCTCTACTTGGAGGGATGAGCATCACTCACTTTTTTAGTTTTACAAAAGTCATGAAGAGTGAGTAGTTTCTCATTCACTCTTTAGTAAGAGGTGATGGACATGTATGAATCATCTGGAAGTAATATTTGTGTAGTTCGTTTATGCTTAATGTTTTATATTTCACTTGTTTATTGAATGATTGAATGCATCTAGCAAAGCTATGGTACTTTGTATTACCGTGAGTTCTGTTTATGACACAGATGACTCTTAACATAGAAAGACTCATTGGTTCAAGGTAGCAGTACCCCAACTAGATCTTCATTACTACATTTCAATATTCACCATTATTGTGCTTCATTTAAAGAATGAAATATTAATGTAATGATTGGATGCCTTGTAGAAACACTTGCTTGTTTGTAGACAGGTTGAGTCTCAGCACAGACAATTCTTATAAATTTCTAGAAAGACATCGAACCATGTTCTTAATTCTCCCAATCCATCTTTATCTTTCGATTAACTTCATGTTGACACGGTGGTTAATTGAGGTCCTAAGCACAAGTATAATAAATCAGATGGCTGACCACATGTCAAGATCAGCAAACTAAAGGGTAACTTTTACATTTGAGATTATCTTATATTTTGTCGAGAAAATCCTCTTAGAAAGAATTGTATACTCGGTCCCGGAAAATCCCTAAACATCACAACTTTAAGTCTCAAGGATTTCAGTCACTTTGGTCTCTGTCACTACTTACTTCGAAACACTAACATTAGTTCCCTTTGGATTCGACTCCGGACTTAACTGAATTATTACTATAGCTTAACCGTCTGCACTTGGGTGTATACATTTTGGATCAAGCCAGTAACATGTTCAACAAAAAATAGGAACATGTTCAACAAAAACAGTAACATGCTTAACCAAAACAGTAACATGCTCAACAAAAAAAATTAGTAATATGAAACATTGAACAAAAATAAAAATAAAAATAGTAGCATTCAAAATCATAACTAGAGGAAGAAGCCTCCAATTTTTCAGCATCCAAAAAAGTAGCACTGAAAAAGTAATAACATGCTCAATAAAAAAATTGTAACATGAAAAAAATAGTAACATGGTCAGTTAGAAAAAATAGTAACATGGTCAACAAAAAAAGTAGTAACATGAAATATTGAAAAATTTTGGAGATTATTTGTCAAAAAAATAAAAATAAAATTGGGGATCAAACTAATAACACATTGAACAAATTTTTCAACTTTTTTTCCAAAAACCAACCATATAGAAGATCATGATGACCAGAACATAGTAGAAATATGGTAGTTGTTGATGATGTTTCAAACACTACTAATTTTGATGCTATGAAGGAAGAAATGATATCTAAGGAGAAAGATTTGTTGTACTGGAATGATAATCTTCTTCTAACAAGAGAGAGAGAGAGAGAGAGATAAATTTCAATTTCAATTTAGGAGTAAATTAAGGTATAATTATTTTTAATTAATAAATTAATTTAATGCAACTTTTAAAGTCTTTAAGGTTTCTATAATTGAATAAATAACACTGTTAAAAGTATTTTTTGAATGTAAACAAATAATGGACTTAAGTAATTATTTTTTTAATTTTTTTTTATATTTTTTTGGGAGGAGGAATGGGACTTGAACCATTAATTTCAAGAAGATAAAACAATCACAAGGTACAGAGTACCATTTGATGAGCCCGAAATTAGCTGGGTCAAGCCCAATGAATCAAGAGAGACCCACGTCATCTTGGAGCCCCAGTCATCAAGTCTAAAAGAGCCCCTTGTCATATCGGAGCCCAAGTCTTGAAATCAAAGTGGAGTCCAAGGGGGACAGCCAAAAGAGGCGCCGCCCAAAGGGCTACCCGAAAGGGGCACCGCCTAAGGGAGGCCACCCAAGGGGATCCTTTCCCTCCTTTGTCCCATGCACCTTTTCCTGCGCAACTTCATGGAGTTCTTCGGCCTCTCGACTTCGTCACTCCAACCCAAAGTCCAACAAACTCAAGATACTCCTCCGACAGAATAGGAGTACGAGGGAGAAAATATCGGGATATGCACTAAAGATCTAATCCTATCATAACTGTACTTACCAAAATAGTAGAAGCACTCTCCCTCACGTCACCACCTCACCGACTTACTAAGCCTATATAATGTAAGTTCTCTCCACAAGGAGGGAGACCTTGGACATGACCTTGAGACCTCTACAAGATCTCTACACATACTACACCTCCCTACACATATTGATCCCCTTTCTCTCTCTTTCTTCCAACTCCTAGAGTATACTTTCCCTGTGACATTATTCATCAATAAAAATCTTTGGCCACCGCTGCCATTCCCGAGAGTGGAGTAGGTCACCCGAATCGAACCACTATAAATCTCTGTGTTGACTCTATATTTACTATTTTGTCATTGATCTGCTATTAATTGTCTATTTACTACTCATTAATTATGTCTCTTGATATATTCGACTATTGATCTTGCGCAATACCCATTTGTGCATCATTAGTTTGGCGCCATCTACGGGAGCGACTAGTTTTCCTACTCTCTTAATTCATGGCAATCACGACCAGATCAATGAGCCAACAACCGGAAGACAACAACCCGGCCCACCGAGAGGAGGCTCCGTCTCCCCTCGGGCCCTCGGAACCGTCTGCTATGGCAACTCTTATCGCTAGACAACAATTCTTACAAACCATGCAGGTGCTGGTAAAACAGAACCAGCAGATCATTCAGCTCATGCTCGCCCAAGGAGCCACAGCCTATCCATTCTGGACCCCAAGCAGTACCCCAACATGGGGTCCCTCGCCAGAACGCCCCAGGACCACCCCAAGGCGCCCCTTGCCCAATAGTCCCTGCTCAGCGTGCAGGGAGCTCACGTGCAGCTCCTCCACATGTACCTGCGCAGGAGGAAGACGACGAGAGCCAATATAGTGACCATGAAGTTCAAGATGTCTGCCATCAAGATCTTTGACGGCACCTAAGACCCCATCAACCATCTTGACACATATAAGTGCCTCATGCAACTCCACAACGTGCCTGAGGAGATCATGTGTGGAGCCTTCCCTACCACCTTGAAGGGTTCTGCTCGCCAGTGGTTCTCCAAGATAAGGCCTTCCTCCATTTGCTCTTTCACAGAACTAAGTAAGGCCTTCGTCTCCTACTTCATTGGGGACTGTCGACATCAGAAATCAGTGACCCACCTGCTCACCATCAAGCAAGACAGTGATGAAAGCCTGAGAGACTATCTCACCCGCTTCAACGAAGAGGCTCTCCAGATTGAGAAGCTAGATGACAAGGTAGCCCTGCCCGCCTTCATCGCCGGCCTTCGTTCCTCCGGCTTCATGTTCTCCTTCCTTAAGAAGCCACCCTCTAACATGCCCGAGCTGTTGTCAAGGGCACAGAAGTACATAAACGCCGAGGATGTCACCAAGGCCAGACGAGTTGAGTCCTCCTACAAGGGTGAGAAGAGGAAGGATACCTGCGAAGACAAGTGGGAGGTAAAGAACAAAATAAATAGGACAAAGAGAATCTCTGTCAAGACCGCCTTAGTCCCCCACCTTTGAGAGAGCGGAAAGCCTTTACGCCGCTCAATGCTTTCGTCGAGCATATCTTGTTCTAAATACAAGATGATCCTACAGTACGCTGGCCAAAGAAGATGAAGACCGCCCTGAACCGTAGGAGCCCGAACAAGTACTGCCACTTCTACCGCGACCATGGCCACTACACTGATGACTGCTTTGATCTTAAAAAGCAAATCGATGAGCTCATACAACGTGGCCAGTTGAGGCAGTACGTTGTTGGCAAAGGACAAGCCCCGCCACTTGGCTAGGACCAGGATGACAGAGAACGCCAGCAACCCCTCAGAGAAATCCAGACAATCTCCTGAGAAATAGGTGGAGGAGCAGTCAACTCGAACTCTACCACTTAAGATTTTATCTATCCTTTATTGTTTCAGTGATTCATGTTGTTATTTATTATTTAATTAAATAAAATTCTGCAAAGATTATTACGTCCAGAATTGTCTTGTTTTCCTAAAATTTACAAACAGCTTACAGTACATGACCTAACAACAACGTAGACAAAAGGTGCCCATCGTCAAGCGCTCCCAACAGCAGGAGCCCAAGCAAGGGGTCTCACCCTCTCCACCTTGGGGGCCTCCCTTGATGCCTCTAGGGGTCTCGCCCTTCCACCTAGGACGCCTCCCATGATGCTAGCTAGACGAGGGGTCTCGTCCTCTCCACCTCGGGAGCCTCCCATGATGTCGTCTAAATGATGGGTCTTGCCCCTCTCACCAGGCGCCCAGCTCTTGGCTCCTTTGCACTCTTCTCATCTCCATCTCAATGGGATGAACATCGGCTACGGTAGCCATCTCCGAGACTATACGTAGCTCGGCCTCTATGACTCTGCTCTCGCGCAAGTAGTCACCTCTACTACGACAGCCATCTCCCGAGACTATACGTAGCTCGGCCTTTATGGCTCTATTTTCGCGCAAGTAATCACCTTTGTCGCGGCAGGCATCTCTAAGACTATACATAGCTCGGCCTCTATGACTCTGCTCTCGTACAGGTAGTTATCTCTACCACGACAGCTATCTCCAAGACTACATGTAGCTTGGCCTCTATGACTCTACTCTCGTACAAGTAGTCACCTCTACCACGACAGCCATCTCCGAGACTGTAAGTAGTTCGGCCTATGACTCTACTCTCCAGCCATCTCACGAGACTATATATAGCTCGGCCTCACCTCATGCGGCCCTCTCTTGAGACGCCCACAGCTCTGACTTTGCTCTCATGCAAATAGTCTCCAGGAAATCATGTTAGATATTTTAATGTTGGGATAACATTGTTTTGCCAAGTATACTTTTGAAACTCAAGCCGTTTGCACTAGAGTCTCAACTCCTACAACAGTACAACAGCTAGCTCTAATACACACATGAGTCACAGTCAAAGAAGGAGTGAGGGCACCCTCGAATCTCCGGGCAGCAACCTAGCCATCGGACCTCGGCCAAAAATTAGTGGGGGCATCTAACATCGTTTTCTTGGTAGGAGGGGAGACATCACCCTAAAAGCACAAAGATCTCCACCATCGCCCTATCAGGAGAGCTCGTGTAATTAGAAATAAGGTTCGTTAATGACCAAGCACCAGAGAGGTGCCGCCCATATCAAGACTCAAGGCGTCGCCCAAGGCGCCCCGCCAACCACTTGGTATCGCCTAAAGTCGCTTGCAATGCTCCTGCCTCGCCTGTCAAGCTGGCGCCACCCACCAAGTCTCCACTTAAATTTGATGTCATACTGGGATCCACAGAAAAGAAGGCAGCGCCCAACAAGGCGTTGGCGTCGCCCATGGGGATGGGTCCTCCCATCTCGCCCAGTCTCTCATCTCACCTTCACGACCGCCTAGTGCAAGACTCAAGCCGCTAGCACGTGATAGGGAGTCACCCACACTGCCCATGGACACTTCGCCAAAGTCCCTCCTCACTTTGCATCAAGGGGAAAGAAAAAAAAAAGAAGATGAAGGAGGCCAGCGCCCAAGCCAAAAAAAAACTAGAGGAGAAAGGAGGCGGCGCCAAAGAAAAGAAAAAAAAAAGGAGAGAAGAAAGGAGGCGGCTCCCAAGGGAAAGAAAGAAAAAAAAAGGGCCAGCACCCAAGAGAAGAGAAAAAAAAGGACAAGGGAGGCAGTGCCCAAGAAGAAGAAAAGAAAAAAAAAAAAAAAAAGAGGAGGACAAGGCTAGCGCCCAAGAAGAAGAAGAAAAAAAAGAGAGAGAAAGAGAGAGAGAAGACTCGATCAATGATGGTACCTCTGCCTTCAGAACTTATTAGAAAAGTTGCCCACAAATGTGGGGGGCCAAAATGTTTTGGATAAAGGAACACCAAAATGGGTGAAAAAAAAAATTCTATATGCGATACCGATAAATTCTGCAAGTCTTCGAAGATGAAGAAGCATCGTGGGAAGCAAGAAAATTTCTGCTCACTCAAATGAAGACAAATCACATTCCCTCAACCCCTTCCTCTCATAAAAAGTCAGAGGCTTAGGGCATGGGGGCCAAATGATGAGCCCGAAATTAATTGGGTCAGGCCCACGTCATATCGAAGACCAAGTCATCAAGTCAAAATGGAGTCCAAGGGGGACACCCCAAAGGGGTGCCGCCCCAGGTAGGCCACCCAAGAGGATTCTTTCCCTCCTTTGTCCCATGCTCCCTTTCCTGCGCAACCTCATGGAATTCTTCGCCCTCTCGACTTCGTCAGTCCAACCTAAAGTCCAACCAACTCAAAATATTTCTCTAACGGAATAGGAGCACGAGGGAGAAAATATCAGGAAACGCACTGGAGATCTAATCCTACCATAATTGTACTTACCACCCTCCCTCACATTACCACCTCACTACCTTACTAAGCCTATATAATGTAAGTTCTCTCCACAAGGATGGAGACCTTGGAGATGACCTTGAGACCTCTACAAGATCCCTACACATACTACACCTCCTTACACACATTGCTCCCCTCTCTCTCTCTCTCTCTTCCAAAGTATTGAAATACTCTCGAAGTATACTTTCCTGGTGACAATATTCTTCACTAAAGATCTCCGGCCACTGCTGCCGTTCCCGAGAGTAGAGTAGATCACACAGACCGAATCACTATAAATTTTTACGTTGACTTTATATTTACTATTTTGCCATTGATCTGTTATTTACTGTTCATTAATTATGTCTCTTGATATACTCGATTGTTGATCTTGCGCAATACCGATTTGTACATCATCACCATTAGACCATAAGTTTACTGGTAACTTAAGTACTTATTAGTAAGATAAAAAATTAACTTATCATCAAATAAGTTTTTTTAACGGACTCAAATTATTATAAGTCTATCTACAAACACTCGACCATAATTTTCAAAAAAAAAAAACCGTTGTATTAGGATGATGGTGAGGCCACTAATTGGGGCAGCCCTCGAACTAATAACTTATGTCCTATACCTCGACTTAAGGGTTGCCAATTGGCAGGTCGAGCCATCCCTTGTCCCAGTGGGCCGTCCAACCTACCACAAGCCATTTGATGAACCCCGACCTAAAACTAAGAGACCACAAAGCGATCGACACAAAGGACAAGTAGATAATAAGCTTTGGCCATGCGATTTAAATTCAACGATGCCCTTTTTCGTGGCTAGCGAAACAAGTAACTTATTGACTAAGAACGTCTAAGTAAACTCTTTATTCTGACTCTAATTTTTATTTTAGAGAACAATCACCTAAAAGTTCATCTCTAATTGATTATCTAATTATCTAAGTTAAATTAGATAGCCAGACTCATTTTCTATCCTGTCGGTATTATTGAACAAAAAATGACACTCTTTTTTTATTAAATTTTATTGACCATAAATGCTATTTCTCTACTATAATATACAACCACATCTCTTTATTTTTTAATTTTATAAAATATACTTTACAAAATACAGCGCACCACCGAAAAATGCTCTAAGTAGCAGACCAACTGAAACCAACCGACTAACCCAGAACATAAGTATTGGTTACGCCTATGGACAGCTCAAGATGTACAAAACAACTGAAATTACACGCTTTTTGTAAATTACATGAATACAAAAAACAGGAAAAGTAATTCCCAACTTCATTTCTAGCCATGTAAGAATTTTAAGTAGGCACCATAAGTTTTTCAGTTGAGAAATGCTAATTGTACTTAAAAAATTAACATGATTTATTAACTTGATGTATCATAATTATTGAATAGATCATGTGTCTCAATAAATGCTGAGATTCACTGCTAAATTAATGTTAATGATTGATCAAGTCAAATTTTCAATCTATGTAGCATTATTCCTTTTGGTTTACTTATTTTTAGATGGGCAAAATACAATATGATCGGTTTAAATAACCTCTTTCAGAAAATTATGCAACAGACACCGATTCCAACAGCGCATCAACATACTCTTTCAGCTTCACTTTTGTAAGTGCACCTTCTGTCCTGCTATTTGGAACTTCCTGCCCATTTTGGAAGAGAATCAAAGCTGGCAAACCATAAACCTTGTATTCTTCGATCAATCGAGGATTCGAGTCATGATCAATTTTTACAACCAGTAACTTTTCTCTGTATTCCTGGTAATCAATAAATGATAGCAATTTAGGAAAGAAAATAAATCATAGAAAGAGACTGCAAAGCCATAAATGGTTAAAACATCAAACGTATGTATAGTTGCATACAGATCCATCAACGGAAACATCAAACTTCCAGTGGGACCCTCTTCATAGATTTACCGAGATATCTTCTTATGAATTTTATTGTATATTATATGTTAGGGCTAATTACACAGAACCCTCTTGAAACTTAAAGAGTTAGTGGCACATAATCGCCATCAACTATTACACATTAAGAGTTAGTGGCACATAATCGCCATCAACTATTACACATTTCACTTAACCCACTCTTACTCATAAATAAATGCAAATTGCAACAGAGATAACTAGTTTTGTAAACAGACTAAAAAACCCTCAATTTTTGTTCTAATTTTCTCTGTGATACCATCCATTGCAAAATTTTATATGCATCAAGTCAAAAAGGAATCTGATCCCAAAAAAAAAAGTCAAAGAAAAACTTGTTTGCAGCCAACCTCACACCACCATTGCCAAGTGCAACCATAGCCATGCCCCCACCACTATCAGTTCCACCCCCGTAAGTCCCCTATCACCACCAACTCCACCATCAAAAAACCACTAAACACAAGTCCCCCACTACCGCTAGCTCCACCACCATAAAACAACTTAACACCAAATACAAAGCCCTCTCTCCAATTGTAGTATGCCACATCACTTGCAGCCACACCCCACCCCAAAAAGTCCCAAACTACCTCCAGCTCCACCACCATAAAGCCACCAAACACAAACAGATCGCCACCACTGAACACCAAAAAAATCCTTACCACCACCACTAAACACCCAATCAACCCCCCCCCCTTCTCTCACCCACTAAACAACTAAACCAACCTCCTCCAGCGGCAGCTCTACCATACAAAATTTCATAGCACCAGTTATCCTCCACCCCGAATTATAGAGAAACTGATGAGAGAAAGAGACATTGCACCAGCGCCGCAATTGGAGCAGCAACGGCAAGCACGTCCCCTCCACCATGGCCTTGGCCCCATAGAGTGCCCATCTATTGCAGATCCACCACCAAATTTCAGAGCAATATTGCCCTCCTATCCAAATTGCATAAACACCTGAGTGTGTGTGTGTGAGAGAGAGAGAGAGAAAGAGAAACAAGTAGAGAAGGGGGGGCTAGGGCTTTGGCAAAAATTTGAGTGTTCTAACCCTACTCTTGCGTTCGGATGCATCCCCAACTTTTTGAATTCTAGAGAATCAAGACCTTCCGGACACCACTCTTACCGTCAAGACGCGCTCTTCGATTAGTCAAAATGTCAAACTCGAAGCGATGTAACCCTTGGGAACATGCAGAATCTTTAAAGTACCATCCGGACGCATGAGCATCATTTGGAAACTTCTATTCGCCTATAAAAAGATTGGATCGTCTTCCCTAGCCTTCTTGCACTACATTAAAACCCTAAAACCACGGAAATTCCTCTCCTTTTCTTATATACTCCTTTCAAACCTCACCAAATCTCTTTCAAACTCCACAAATATACCAAATATACTCTCCAAATCCCCTGATCTACTCCCTAAACCCTCTTTGTGAGAAGATTTTGTCATATTTTTTAACACTTTCCAATTCCTTTCCAAACCCCATATTTTCACAATGTCACCAAAGAAAACCCACACCTAGAGGGTAGAGTCAAGTGTTTAGGGTGCCCAAGGAAGTCAGCGAGCCCAAGGAGGAAAAGGTGTTTAAGAACTAGGGGTCTTTGTGGATGACAATGACTTCAGGCATTATTTTGATAATCTCTAATTCCCCAACATCAAGAAAGACATAAAAGACACTCTACTCTTTACTAATAGACTCATTGTGATGGAGAGAATAGTACTTTTGAATGGTTTTAAGATGTTAGGATTTGGGGATATTTTTAGGAATGGGGTTGGGTTGAGTTTATGGAAAGTTCTAACAGGGTGCTATTCTACTGATTAAGGAGTTTTATTGCAATACTGAGAAAATAGATTCCAAAAGGCTTCGTACCTTTGTGAGGGCAGAAAGGTTTATTGTGGATTCAACTCTTATATTTAAGGTGGCCAAGATCAATGTGGAGCCTAGGCCACAGTTTACCCTTACTACTGTCATGGACCTGTAGTTGGTAGCAAGGGAATTGATTGGCAAAACAGTAAATATGGGCACACACACAGATATATAGTGATTCAATCAGGGTGAACTACTCCACTCTCAGAAAATGGCAGCGGTGGCCGAAGGTCTTTATTGACGAATAAAGTAACCGGGAGAGTTTACTCTAGGAGAATTACAATGGTTAGGAGAGAGATACTTCGTGTGTAGGGAGGTGAGGTGTAGAGAGGGATGGGAGAGATGTAGAGATCTCAAGGTGATGCCCCTCCATGTGGAGAGGGCTTACATTATATAGGTTTGATAAGGAGGTGACGTGAGGGAGAAGGCTCTATTCTTTTGGTAAGTACAGTTAAGGTAGGATTGGATTTCCATGAGTGTGTATCTTGATAGTTTCTCCCACGTGCTCCTCTCTCCGGGCTTTCTGGATCCTGAATTGCGTCAGATTGGGTCAGACCTGCAAAGTGAGTCTGGGCCACCCTTTAGCTAATTTAGGCCTTTTTAATTCATTGGGTCTGACCTAGTTGATTTTGGGCTCATCGTTTGTCCCCTATGCCCCAAGCATCCAACTCTTTGCGAGAGAAAAGTTGAGGGCATAAGTTTCTTCTTCACTTAAGTGAGTAGGGATTTTTCTTGCTCCCCACAACGTCTTTTCATTTTTAAGGCTACTGACATCAACAATTTTTTGCATTTTTCTGCATTCCTTTTGCTGTGCCTTCGCCTATAAATAGAGGTCTATGGTCTCTCCCTCCTCGTTCCTCTTTTCATTTCCTTTGGGGGCTTCTTTTAGAAGCAATCCCTCTAGGCTTCTTCAGGAAGCTATTCCACAAGGCTTCTCCAAGAAGCCACTCTTCCTTTATTTAAAGGCTTCTTCTAAAAGCTACTGTTCCTGAACTCACTTCCCTCCCTTAGTCTTCTCTTTCCCAAATCACAAGTTCATGGAAACTAGGAGCTCAAGGAAGATGGGTGGCGAGATGACGGAGAGCTCATGAGAGTTGGCCTAGAGGCTGGGCAGCACCAACAACCTCTTAGGCGGCGCCGTGAGTAAAGCAGGTAGTAGAGCATTAGAGCATGGCATTGGGTTCTCCGTTGTAGGTGGCAGATCTTCGATGTAGAGAGAGGAGGGAGACCATAGGGGCGATGCTTGTAGAGGCTTGGCAGGCGACGCCGGCATGAGGGAGAGAGAACGAGGTGGAGAGAAGGGAGAAACAGTTGGGTCCATCCCCATGGGCGGCGCCAGGGGCTTGGGCAACGCCCTATCAGGCGCTGGTGACTTAGGTTCTCCTCCTCGCGACAATATTGGTGAGGTCTCGGCAAATGGCGTGACTTTTGAAACTTTTGGCGTGACATCAGTCATGGGAAAGGGACCTCAGGCGACCCCCATAGTGTAGTGGGCGGCACCCATGTGGCACTGGAGGCGGCGCCCAAGGCACTGGAGAGCTGGTAGGCGACACCCATGGTGCAGGATGTGGCGCCTAAGGCTGCAGACAAGGTGGACAGCGCCAGCATGCTCTTGGGCGACGCCTTGCTGGCTCCAGGCTCGGTGCTGGCTGGTTTGTGGGTGGTGGACGCGAACCCCATGGATGGGAGCAATACCTTGGAGCAGAAGTATCAAAAAACCATAAAATACCGGTAAAACTTTAAATGACCATAACTTTGTGCACGGTTGTTTGTTTGAGGCAATTTTTTTTTTAATCCAGGTATTTTATCTTTTCGAGATCTACGACATACGAACAGCCAAAGGTGGTTTGATCAATAAATTTTATCAAAAAATGATTCTATCTCTCTAAATTTGAGTTTTAAGCACAAATTAGTGAAACCGACGGCGGTAGGAAGCTGTGTTCTAGCATGTAGTTGTCAAGCATTCATGCGGGACGAATTGGAATTCTAAGTTTTTGCTAAACAGAGAGACTATGATGGCTTTCGACCGGGTAAGAGGCAAACCCGTTTTCTCCAATCTTGCTTTCTCCTTCATGCTGGTTCTTTATACTAACCTTGTCTCTAATTATAAGTGTCCTGTTGATAGGGCGATGGTGAAGACTCTCTGTGCTTTGAGGGTGGTGTCTTCCCCTCCTCCCAAGAGGGCGACCTTTGATGCCCCCAGTGCTTCTTGGTTAAGATCTAATACTTAGGTTGCTTCCTGGGAGATGGGACTCGGTGGTGCCCCCACTCCTTCTTAGACTGTGACTCATGTGTGTACCAGAGCTAGCTGTTGTACCGTTGTAGGAGTTGAGACTCCAGTGCGGTCTTCTATGGGGACTATAGCTCCAATTGTCCTGCTATGACTTGACTTATGTCAAGGAGCGGCTTTGGAGGTATGTGACTCCCAAGAATATCATAGAGACAGGCACAGGGGACAGTTGAGGTTGATTAATGAGAGAGTAACATCGGTTATGGCCGGGCTTTTGGTGACTTGTGAGAGAGGCGCTAATTTGGAGATTGAGGCTGTTTGGGAGTAGAGATAGATTCAGGCCGAGCTTATTAGCGACTCGCGAGAGAATGCGAAGCTAGATACGTAAATTGCTCGAGAACAGAGGTAGATTCCGGCTGAGCTTCTTGGCAACTCGCGAGAGAGTGCGAACCTAAATACTAATAAGATGACTATCTGTGCGAGAACAGAGTCAGGGTTGCAAGTGTTCCTTGAGAGGGTCGCAGAAGCTGAGGTCAAACTGCGTATAGTCTCGGGAGATGACTGTCGTGGCAGAGGCTTAGAAGGTGACTTGTGCAAGATCAGAGCCATAACTGCAAACGTCCCGCAAGAGGGTCGCAAGAGACGAGGCCGAGGTACGTATAGTCTTAGGAGATGGCTGTCATGGTAGAGATTCATTCCATTAAGACAGAGATGAGAAGGACGCTAGAAGCTAGGCGCCTGCTGTTGGGCGCCTGAGGTTGGGCGCCTGCTACTCGGCGCTGGAGGCTAGGCGCTTGTTACTAGGCGTTTGAGGTTGGGCGCCTGCTGTTGGGCGCTTAGTGTTGGGTGCTTGGTGCTAGGCGCCTGAGGCTGGGAGCCTGGTGCTTGGCGCCTGAGGTTGTGAGCTTGGTGTTGGGCGCCTGTTGCTGGGCGCCCAGCACCTAATGTTGGGGGCCTGATGCTGAACGCCTTTTGTCTTTTTGTATACCTTATTATTAGGTCATAAGTTGTTTAAAATGAAAACAAAACAGATATGGACACAATAATCTTCGTAAAATTTTATTTCATAAAATAATAAATAACAAAATAAATCGACTTAAATAATAAAAGATAAATAAAATCTTGAGGTGTCCGGTGTCTCGTAGGTGGGCGAAGGCTCTACACATGATCTCATCAAATACGTTATGAAGTTGCATTAGAGATTTATATGTGTCGAGGTGGTCAAGAGTGTCCTGGGTACCGTCGAAGATCTCGATGGCAGGCATCTTGAACTTCGTGGGTAGGGGTAGTTGACAAAATCTGCCACAAATGGAGTGTCAGTACGTCTTACCAGGTAGTCTACAGTCTCAGGCACCTGTGATTTCATAGCGTTGAGGGCATCATCGAGTTCATTTTGCACCTCTCTAATATTCTCGTCCCATTGATTAGGGACATCCTCTGTTGGGTGATTGTAATGGCCTTCGTGATCACCGTACTGACTTTCTCCCTCGTCCCAGAATTCCCAGAAAGCCATCAAGCCTCGGGGCTTTAAGGGAACCCAACTCACTGACAGCTTCCTGAACTTCTGCCTCCGAAATGGCCCTTAACAACTCTTTGTTCATGTCCTCAGTAACTTTAGTTTCCACTACACTCAATGCTTCAAACCAGTTCCTATCACCAACAGAATTGAACAAAACCCGAAAGTAATCGCTAATGTGATCCATAATCTCCTCCTCCCTCTCTATCCAGTCTCCACTTTCAGTTTTGAGCCTCATGATTTGATTGCGATTCCTTCTCTGGTTCACAGTCATATAGAAAATCCTTGTATTCTGATCCCCATCCTTCAACCAATTAACTCTCGAATGTTGCAGCTAGAACTTCTCCTCTCTACATCTGTGAGAATCTATTTGGGAGCATAACTCTGCCTCCCTAAAAAGATTTTCTTCAGTGGGCTCCTATTGCTGGACATGGATTAATTTTTCCCCCAACTCCTGAATGATTTGCTAGTTCTTCCCAAACTTCTTCTTACTCCAACTGGACAGTCGTTTCCTCCATCTATCAAGGTTAACAATGGCATTCTACATCGCAGAGTCTGGGAGTATAGAGGTCCAGCTATTCTTGATCACCTCTTCACATTCGGGATCATCCAGCCACATGCTTTCAAATTTGAAACAGAATGGGGCCCTCCTGGTATTAAGGCCAAGATCAATGACAACAAGGCAATGGGCAGACCCTATTCTAGCTTCAAGGATCACTTGAGTGAAGGAGAAAAAGGCATTCCAATTAGGATTGACCAAGACTCTGTCAAGGCGTTGTCGTACATTAGCAGCACCTGACCGATTGTTTGACCATGTAAATCTAGGTCCACTAAAGTTTAACTCTATAAGACAGCAATTAGAGATTAATCTTTGCAACTCCTCAACTTTTGTAATGTCACTGGCTAAATTGCCTTCTTTCTCATCCAAAGCCCCAATAATGTTAAAGTCTCCAGCAACAATCCAAGGTGTATCCAAGGACCTGGCCATCAATTTTAATTTCTCCCAAGTCCTCTTCCTCATCTCATACTTCATATCAACATAAATTAACGTACATTGCCACCACTCCTGTTCGATGAGGAAGGCAGCACCTAACGTTAATCATATTCTTGGTTGTTTCCTCCACTTGAAGACTAAACCCCTCTTTCCACTAGAAGGCAAGGCCACCAGACATTCCCACAGGGTCAACATACTCAAAGAAGTGAAAATTCAGATATCTTCTCAACCTCTCTAACTTATGGGACTTATTTTTAGTCTCCATAAGGAAGATGATTGAGGGACGATGGGTATTAATAAACCCTCACAAATTGCGGACTGTCCGGGGTCGTCCCACTCCCTGACAGTTCCAACTAAGCATTGACATGAGTCGTGTTGCTATTTAAGGTCAGCCACCGCCACCTTATCTGAGCTGCAAGATGAATCATTCACATCCGGTAACCCTCTAGGAGGGTGAGCTATCCACTGAGACATACATTGGTTAAAATTGTTCTTTCCTCTCCCTTCAATAGGAATACTATTTCCCTCCTCTTGGTCTTGGTGAAACTATTCTTTTGTATTTTCCGGAACATCAAGGTACATCTCAGAGTTCGACTTCCTCCAGTCACCGCATTCCTCTTAGGATTACTCCTCCTAGCTCGTTTTCTAGTTGCATAGTTCCTCCCAAAATTTACAAGAGACATATCAATAACCAGAGGAAGGCCAGAAGGGGGCCACAATAAGGGAGGGAAAGGTGACGGGCACTTGGGCTGCTATCCGAAAATGATTTGAATCTTTTCCATGGTTATGTGTGGGCTTCCAAATTAACGTTTTCCAATTAGGCTTTCCTTTTCAGTGACATTCTAGAAATGAGCCCCCATATCATCACCCCTCTCACCATCTTCGCTATCTGATATAACATGGACCTCTCTTTCCATATCTTGCATCTTAACTATAATGTCCTCAATGTACACCTCTACTATCTTGCTGATTATGTCATGGAAGATGATGTTCATAGCTCTCCCGTATGTTGCTCTAGCATTCTTTAGTCCGAAAAACATAACCCTCAATTCGAACGACCCTATCCAGGACATTGGAAGGTGGTTTTGTGTTGATCTTCCTCGACAATGAAGATCTGATGGTATCCTATGTTGCCGTCCATAAACAACATGATGACATCCATGGTCGCCATCCATAAGCTGATCGGCCAATGACATGACATATTCATCTTTCGGGGTTACTATGTTAAGGTTACGTTAGTCGCACCATACCCTAATCTTGCCAGTCTTCTTGACTAGCATGACATTAAATACCCATTCCACATATCGCGCCACTTGGATGCACTTTGCCTGCAAGAGACGCTCAATCTCTTCCTTCACCAACAAGGTTACTTCTTGAGACATCAGCCTTAGGGCCAATTGGATTGGCTTATATCCATCCTTAATTGGTAGTCAATGCTCTATTAAGGATGGATCCAACCTTAGCATTTATTTGTAACTCCAAGTGTCACAATCCCGACATTCTCTTGATAGTTGTATGAGTCGTGATTAAAAATTCAGCTCCAATAGTTTGCTGACGAAAGTTAATCTATGTTCATACAGCTCGCCAAGGTTGACCTCAAGTAAAGGATCATGAACCTCAATAAGGTTGTAAAGCTTGTCTGGAGTAACACCAATTTTGACTAATTCAATGAACTCTCAGGAGACAGTTTGTCTGAACTCATTGGGCCCACTGCACTGTAGAGGTGGAGAAATATTGAATCAAGACTTGATAACCCCGGGTTGGAAATCCTCTACGAGAAGACTCCCTCACCTCTCGAGCCTCCTGATCCTTGTACTCCTCCATCCTACGCTGGTCTACCTGGATGCGTTGTTTCCTTCACTTTTGGCTTTTGGACAAGGGTCGTGACAGATGATATTGTATGAACTTGGGATGTTGTGCCACATACCAATGGCCTTCCAATGGCTCAATTGGCTTGATCATCCTATATCGATCTCAATAACCCTACATTTTGATAGGTTGATTAGGAGTCAACCTTAGGGCAAACTCTTCGTGTCTCGGCCCGAGCCGACCCCGCAGAGGCTCTAGCAAATCTATGTCATGTTCTTTGTAGCTCGGCCTCATGAACTTGCTTAGCCAATCTTCTTAATCCCGTTTTGGCAGCGACCACTCACCTAGCTACTCTCTATGGGTGCCCTTATAATGTCATCGCTTTTGCGACCTTTCGCCCTCTTTTTCCCGCTCCTCCCCTTTTGGAGCGAAGTCTTGCATCTGGGAGATAAGTCATTCTTGACCATATCAAGCTGATCCTACACTCCCGGTGAAAAGCCAAGCTTGTTGTGCCAGTCTTCTTCTGAAGACTCATCATCACTCAAATCAACCTTCTTTAGTGGGGTTTTTGACTGCCCCACCTCCACCATGTTAATAACGGCGATTTTCTAAAAAAAGGTCCTTGTTGACTCCCATCTCCAGTTTCCCATCTTCATAGATAAGATGGCCTTTGTTCAGGTTGTACTGAATGGTATTGCAAAACACCACACACTTAGTATTAGAATGGCTCGATATATTGTGCCATTTGCAGTCTGTCTTGTTTTTCATTTTCAAGACTAATAGAATCTTATGACCAAACAACAATTTGATTAAAATATTAGCGAGCAGATGATCAACCCTCAAACTGTCAAAGTCATGTGTCATATTATTGCCTTCATCAGCTCCTTTATCGACGTTTGACACAACTTGCGCCTGATTTTTAGTGGACCTAGCTAACGCCTTGCACACATGTGGTCGTTTAGCCACGATCTCTGCCATGTGTATTTCTAGTTCCTTGTTTGGCTCGACCATAAGGATCTCTGTGTTGAGGTCTCGATAGTATGTACCTTTGGATGTGTTTCTATGGACCGACTCTTATCGCAGGATCTGCTCATATCACGTAGCCAGCATCACCAATTCGAACAGATCATTGAACTTCATTCCTTTAAACTTCATACACAGTTCGAAGCCTAGACAATTTTGCGTAATGCACACGTACTCCATCTCGGTCAAGGCCAATATGCACCTGTTCCTGGCCTTTTTGAAATGCACAATGTACTGCTCTGCATTCTCTTTAGTCATTTGGTACAATATGGCCAAAATCGGTCATTACCACTTCAGGCTTTAGTGCAGCAAAATTGAGCGTGAAACTTGTCTTTAGAATTGGTTCTCCGAAGTTGATGGGAGGGGGGATACCTTCGAACCTGACGTGCCTTTAGCATGATTTTAATGAGTTCCTAAACGACGACACCTCTAGTTAAGCTGTCTCGGTGCATTTTGGCTCCAATTACTACCAACGCAACACAAAATTGGGTAGCAGATCAATATACCACATGAAGGTCATCCCTGTTAGGGAATTGGCAACCAAACTTAACTTCAGAAACTCATTGGCACCTGTTTCACCTCCATGTATGGTAAAACGACCAATATGTGTCCACAGTCGACTGATTATATCCCCGAGCTATGAAGCATAGACACTTTCGAGAAGGTGATGTATTCGTGTCGGACACGTGTCGAACACCGACACTCTTCGGACACGTGTCCGATACTCCTTTATCTATGTCCATAATTAAATGATAAATTTTTAATTTTGGACACGTGTCAGACACTTTTTTGCTGACGTGTCAGACACTTTTTTAGAACGTGTCTACTACTAAACAATAGATATGTGTTGAAATATGATTAACAAAGCCTAAAAATTTTTAAAAATATAATTACTAATACTAGACATGTTAAAATTATACTCCAAATATAATATTAAAAACAAATGATGCATAAAAAATTTTATAAAAAATTTGAGAAAATGAGAGCAATTATTTAAATTATATATTAAATACACATTGTCTACAAAAAAAATTGATGATTACCAACTGTTATGAGGATATTTTAGTCTAAAATTTCACAAAGATGACTACACATTAGATTTACTTATCATAAAATATTTAATCTTTTATTAATTGTATATCATTATTACTATATTTGTAATAAATTATATAATTCTATATATAAAATATAATTTTTTGTAGCGTGTCTTCAATGTGTTCGTGTCCTACTTTTTTGAGAAATGTCATGTCGACGTGTCTGTATCGTGTTGTGTCGTATCCGTGTCTCATGTCCGTGTTCATGTTTCTTAGTCCCTGAGGATACTTGTATTCCCTGTCCACCCAATCAGGGTATGGTTTTCGTTATGTTGGCCTAGTGACGTGCCTCATAGCAAGAGCAAACATGCTCCTGGATCATTTCATCTAGTGGGTCCCAGTTCAGGACCATCTAGGGCACCGCTTGTAGAACAGTAGGCGGCTGCCTTCTTTGTCCCCCAAACTCAGGATTGGGGACCATATCCTCCTAAAAAAGATGATTGTTTATTCTCCAATGGCCATATTGGGCCTGCTGCGCCCTTGAGGGCAACACATATAAATGAAGCATCAGTTGTGGTGTCTCTGCTAGTATTGCTTGTACAAAGGAAAATAGTGGTTGCCTTGTGCCCCCTGAACAATTCAAACTGTCGACTAGCAATTCCAGCACCGGACTGGTGCGGCCAGATTCTTCTTTAATCAAGTCCCCTGGGCCATTGATAAATCCGAAAACCTATTGGGAGACTTCATATGACAACACCTTGAAATTCAAATAATCAAAAATTGAATATTAGGGTTCAGATTTAGGAGGGAGAGAAGAAAAGAAAGAGAGAGAAATTAAGGAAAATAATGTGTATACTAATGTTGCTCCATACCTTCTTATAGCATATAAATAAATTACAATATTACCCAACTGATCACTAGACTTGATGTATAATGTGATAATCTCCTAATGCATAAAGAGATCTAGAATAAAATAACAATCTACTTCGATGTGTTTTGTTCTTTCATAAACTACTGAATTATTGGCAATGAAAATAGCTCCCCGATTATCACAATGCATCTTCATAGGACAAGGCACATCAATACCTATATCATGAAGGAGACAACAAACCCACAACATCTCACATGCAGTATGTGCCATAGCCCGATATTCAACCTCTGTAATCAAACGAGCAACCACAATCTGTTACGTAGTAAGAAACAAGATTACCACCAATAAACGTACAGTAACCTAAGGTAGATCATCTATCGACACAATTACCTGCCCAGTCAGGATCAGAGAAGCCAATAGCAACCATAGATGATGAAGGACGATATAATAATTATTTTTCCGGTGCTCCTTTCACATACCGAAGAATACGACAGATAGCTTCTCAATGTGGCTTACAAGAAGCATGCATGAACTGTCTAAGCACACTAACAGCATAGGTAATATTAGAATGTGCAACTGTAAGATAAATCAACATATCAACCAACCTCCAATATCTTCCTACATCATCAAAGATTTTGCCACTCTCAGTATCAAAATTAATTGTATAGTCCATAAGAGTATCATTTGGACGTGCACAAAGAGTCCCAGTCTTAGATAATAAATTCAACACATACTTCCGTTGGCACAAACTGGTACTTTCTTTTGACCAAGCAACCTCAATCACAAGAAAGTATCTAAGAATATCTAAATCTTTGGTATGAAACTGTTTCCCCAAATAAACCTTGAACTAGGCAATACCATTAAAGTCATCACCACTAATGATAATATCATCAACATACATAATAAAAATAACAACACCTGTGGAGAAATCGTGAATAAAAAATTAAATGGTTGGAAGTAAAACGCTAAAAATCATACTAAAGTACAACGGTACTGAATTTATCAAACCAAGCATGTGATGATTGTTTTAGGCCATATAATGCTTTCTTCAGACAACACACTAACTGTTCCTTACCAAATAGAACAGAACCGGGTAGTTACACAATATACACCTCCGCTTGTAGATCTCCATGCAAAAAAAAGCATTCATGATGTCCACTTGATACAAAGGTCAACTACAACTCACAAAAATATCAAAAAAAAAACTACAACTCACTACAATAGAAATAAGAATTCTAACGGAATTAAGACGGACAACGGAGAGGAAGTCTAACAGTAATTCACACCATATGTCTGGGTGTAACCTTTAGCAACTAGACGAGCCTTCAAACTCTTAATTGAATCATCAAGATGATACTTCACTATGTAAACCCAACAACAATTGATAAGTTGTTTACCAGAAAGAAGAGTAGTGAGTTTCCATGTTTGATTCTCATTAAGAGTTTTCAGTTCCTCATTCATAGCCAATTTCCAACCAGCAGATGTCAATTCTTGTTTCAAAGGACTAGGAACAAATACCGAAGACATGGTGGATGCAAAATAGCAAAAGAACGATGGAAGCCGATACAAAGAAACAAAATTAGAAATGGGATGTTTTGTACAGTTTTAGGTACCTTTCCTCAATGCAATAGGCAAATCAGAAGGGAAAATGCTACATAACCCAAATGAAACTCAAAAGTTAATACACAAATGCATATCATATCTTAGATGAGTGAGTCCCACTGAAAAAATTGATGGGACTCACTCATCCAAGGGATAATATGCATTTGGGTTTTAATTTTTTGGGTTTCATTTGAGTTTTATAGCATTGCTCAATCAGAAGATGATGAACTAACTGTCAACTCATGGGGCCATACCTCAGTAGAATCAGGTGATGGGTGTAGAGCTGGAACATATAGAACAAACTGTCCTTGGAGTGATAATAAACCTACAAGGGAGGAGTAGGACTCGGAGAGATAAGAGAGACACAATCTGGTATAATAGGTAACAAGAGCTCCCTCTGACTAGAAAAGACTAGATCTAGAGAAATTGTATCGCCTGACACATAAAAGGAGGAAGATGACTCAAAAAAGATAACATCAACATTGACATAGTATCGATGAGAAACAAGGTCATCAAAGTGAGGAGAAAGTTTATCCCTACCTAGACCAAGAAGATAAATAAATACAACACAACCAAAAATACAAGAAGTGAGTCCAAATGATGGTTTACCAGGATAGTGCAACGAGAATGACGATGGGTTATCTAAATGGGGGCAAGGCATGCGGTTAATAAGATAAGCTATAGTAAGAGAAACATCAACCCAATATAGTTTTGGCACATGCATATTAAACATTATGGTATGAGAAATATCCAACAAATAATGATGCTTACGTTTAGCAACGCCATTTTATTCGAAGGTATATGGACAAGTGGTTTGATGGATAATGCCACGGTCAGTGCAAAAGATTGTCATAAATGATTGAATATACTCAAGAGCATTGTCAAACCGAAGAACTTTAATATGGGAATCAAACTGAACCGAGATTTCATTGTAAAAGGTGGTAAAAACTTTAGGCAATTCAAATCGATCTTTCATAAGAAATAACCAAGTCGTACGAGAGAAATCATCCACAAATATTACAAAATACTAAAAACTAGAAACACTTTTGACTCTTGTAAGACCCCAAATGTCTATATGAACGATATGAAAAGTACTAAATTGACAACTTGAAGAATTAGGAGGAAATGAACTAGGGCGATGCTTGCATAATTGACAAGCCTCACATTCTATCACAAACGAATAACTCAAACAATGGATAACTTGATGCAATTTCTGCAATGAGGGATGACCTAATCAAAAGGGACACTGAAGAGAAGACATGGTAGCACTCAGGGCAAGAACAAAACCACCAACATCTATGCATCTATGCAGGAAAGGTTATTGCGCTCATACTCAAACCAATCACCTTCTTCGTCTTGAGATCCTAAAAAACACAAGATGGAGAGAATATCACCGAATACTGTAAGGACTTAATTAACAGACTCACAAATAACAAATTAAAGGAAAAATTACGAACAAGCAACCTTGAAGTTAAGGCCAAGGATTGAGTAGGACGGAGATCTCCAGTCGAAAAGAACCATCAGCTAACACAATACGTGAGTCAAACGAACGAAAAATAGAGAAAAGTAAGTAAGTCTCAGACATATGATCACTAGCTCTTAAGTCAATGATCCAAGATGATGGAGATGGCGGAGAAACCACACATGCAGAGTTACCTCCATTAGCAAGGCCAGTAGTAGGAATAGATAAATGTTTAGAAATTGAAGATAATTGTTGGATAAGTTGCCAAAGCTGAAAAGAAAGACCAATTAGTAGTAGATACAACTAGACCACTAGTAGAAGACTAATGTACTAGAGAACTGGGACTAGGCTTAGAAGCCTGGTTGCCATACGCGAGTCTCCCACACTTATCCCAACAATAATTCTCAGTATGACCACTGCCACCACAATAAGTACACTTCCACCTAGAGTGATACCATGGCCAAAACGATCACCACAACTATTATGTCCTATGCATAGATCACTATGACTGACTGGATTAGGGTTGAGTTCACCACCACGTCTGTCACGGCCAGTATCTCGACCACCAAGATCGGCTCTATTAGGTGGACCACGTCCACCACCGCGACCACTACCAAAGCCACCATGCAAGTTCGCCATTAAAAAAAAAACTATTCAATAATCTTAACTAATAGTCTACAAACAATACTCAATCACACAGCTATTTGAGGTCATATCAAGATGCTTAACACCGAAACCAAGCACAAAAACCTCATATAGTCTTTGTAGAAGCATTAAAGACAATCACAAGGAAAATAGCACTCAAAGAATGTTAACCATAGCTTGAAAAAATAACAAACCAGCAAGAGAATAGGCAGAACTGTGAGTTGCAAGTACCTGAATCTTGCTAAACCGGTCCCAAAAGCACTGAACGGGACTGAATATCAAGGAAACTCACTGAACTGGACTGATCTTCACTGGACCGTTGCAAAGGATTATTGAACTAGACTGAATATCATGTAATCAACCCAAAAAAAAACTATAACAACCTCAGAAACTATGTTAGATAATGAACCGGTCCAGAGGATAGAAACAAAGGTGAACCGGAACAGAAAATCACTTGAACCGAGTTAAATCGATCGGACCTATACCTAATCTGGGCTAGTCCAGCTAGGGCTGAGCTATCTAAGTCACAATACGAGCTTAAAAAACATTGGGCCTATCTTGGACAGGAGGAAGTGGGCTTCATCTTCCAATTGGCTTTGATCTTATTTGTTGGGCTTATTTATGCTGGCGGGCTTAATTAAGCCAATTGGGTTGGATCTCAAACTCGCTTATGCTATAACCCAAAACCAGTCAATAGGTTTGCCTTCAACGCATACTTGCCCGGAAACCCTATGCAGCGACGGCTCTATTAGGTTTAACAGAGAAAACCGATCACTACCAGCAAGTAATAATCTAGCAACTAAAACTGCTGGAGAATACAACAGCAGCTCACCCAAACAACAATTCCAACCATCTACACCAAAATGAATAACCACAATGAAGCTCCGATATAACTCAATTAGAGCTTCCTTGTTTCGACTTTTTGCTGGTGCAATAAAGACTTGAAAAAAAAAGGAGAAAAAAAGGAAAAAAATAGAGATAAAGCATGTATTCAGACCCTAGTTAAAAAGCTCTGATACCAAGTTAAGATTTAAATAATTAATAATCAAATATTAGGGTTTAGATTTAGGAGGAAGAAAAGAGAACAAAGAGAGAGTGAGAGAGAGAAAGAAATTGAGGAAATTAATGTGTATGCTAATGTCACTCCACGCCTTTTTATTTATAGCATGAGTAAATTACAATATTACCCAACATGACTAACATTACTAAGAACTCTAACAGCCTTAATTAAAACCTCTAGCTCTGAGTCAGATTCTCAATTTTCTAGCCCCCACGCAGAGACAAATCGATTTTTTGGCTCTGGCTCTAAGTCAGAGTCACACCAAACCTACCCTCTTTAATCACCTCATGAGCACTTCTGATGAACCAATTTTGACCCTATATTGCTACTTGGGGTCTTTACTGGGCATGCCAAAAAAAAAGTTTACTGTATCTTCGGATTTCAAGCGTGCTAAAGTCCAAATAGACTTAAGATCCAAATACGTACGACCTTACCTATTCGAATCAGTGTGAGGTTCTACCATCGTAACCACCCAGGCGCAAGGTTACCTCTTAATTCTTTTCTATGCCTTCGAAATGAAGGACTTAAATCATTTCCAAACTTGTAACGTAATAGACTAGAACATAGAAAGACAACTTAAATGTAAAATAGCACAAAAACTAAACTTGGAAGATGAAAAAATTATTGTACTTAACATTAAATGAAAAAAAGTAAAGATCACTGAAGTGATGAATTACAGATAAAAGTAAAATTGTTGAAAAGTAAAAATAAGTAAGTAGGATAGAGGTTGGCTATGTGTAAAGTTGTTGTGTTTGATCGAGAATCATTTCTCTATTGTCTTGACTTTGTTATTTATAGAAGATGACATTCAATCGTCGAAGCCATCTTTTCCGGCCATGCCATTAATTATGGCCTCTTCGTTTGAGATATGTAGACGCGCACTGAACCATCTCCAACTGACAACTCATGATGTTACGTTTCCTTATTTCTCGAGATTCTTACAGTCCCACTTCCTTAACCAGCTTGCCAAGTGTAGATTCTAACAAACTCTTTCATGACTGTCGGATTGCTTTCACATGTCACCCTTATATTGTACTATTTTTTGGGTGCAAACAAGTTCATATCTCATTAATCCGCAATTTATATTCTGTAGATTTTTTATATGTGAGCTAAAATTTTCTTTTCCGTTTTTCTTTTTGCAACAATAAGAAAAATAGATCAAGAATCAAAATGAAGAGAAACAAAGGAAATTGAAAGGTACATCCATTAATTTTAGCGTGATGCTGTTGTAAACAGAAATTCTATACGAAATGACGTAGCTCTGAAGTCTCCTTTAATTCAATACTAGATATTGCACACGTACGTTGCACGTAAATTATTTTTAACAATAGTTTTGATTTTATATTTATTATATCGGTATATAAGTTAATTTATTTAAAACAAGAATATTATCAAAAATTGCCTTAAAATGTGATTTTTATAATTTATGGGTCTTATTTTATAGTTTAATTGTAAATATGATAAAATACATTGGCATGTACTCACACTTACCTATCATAATAATCTCCTCTTTCAAAGTTTAAAGATAATTAATAATCAAACCAACTTGGTATAGTTTAATTGACAACCCTTCGATCCCTTAAAACTAAATCAGCTAAGATGTCATGCAGCAATTATTCTCAAATGTAAGGTTTAGTTTTTTATGTCACCCTTTTTTAGGATTCTATTATGTCCTCTTTCAAATCTTTCTTTAACTCTCTGTAAATTCCTTGTTCTTTTATATAGATGCATTGTATTAAACCTATAACATTTATTTATCAATACATACTCCTATTAAAAAAATACTCAATTTTATTTATCAACAATATTTTTTAATGTGAAGTAATCACTTGACACATTTGTACATATGTTCGTTGCACGTGGACAAGTTTAATTTATAGTGATAATGTTATTTCTTATCATTATGTTGAAATAATTAAATATTCACTTACGAATCAAAGTATATGCCCTTTGATACTTGTTGTGTAGATATATTATATGTTGCTACGTGTTCCAACAACAATAATCTTCTAAAAAGTTAGACTATATGCTAAATTGATTACTTCAAGATTGATTGATCACCCCACGAATACTGGAAGGCTGATTGAGACTATACATTTTTGTGTGATAAGTCTACTATACTTGCTAAGAGTTCATAATCATTGGTTGCATGAATCATGATGATACAAACTTTGCGAGAGAAAAGTTTAATAAAATCACCATAAAATATATTACATTTTTATAATTGAACACAAGATAACAGAATAATCAAGTAAATCATCATAACGCGCCTTCAAATATAGATCAAGAGCGAGTTGCAACTTTAAGTTCCATACAAACTAATAGATAGAAGACGTACATGTTTCAGCTACAAAGACTTGTTTCTTCTGCAACATTTATCTTGAGGGATTAGAATTTTGGGAATTCCCCAGCAGTAACTTATCTATAGTTAAAGTAATTTAATTCTAGATTCGTTGTTAAATTTATCTAAATATATAAGATGTTAGTAACTGAATGAAAGTTCAAAAGTCAAATTTTTAAAGGGCTTGACTGTGTATAAATTTCATAAGTCATGGTTATAACTTGATATTTACTCTCAAAAACTCTTAGGATTTGTTTACACTACTTCTTCAATCTATAAGGTCTACAATTTAGATAAGTTACAACACATATTATACCAATGAAAAAATTTAATTTTATATTATAAATCCATTAAAAAAAAGAGAGAAATCAATTAGAGTAATCTTTGGATTAAGGATAATATTGATTTTATATTATTGTTAAATCACAATTACGGAATTATAATATGAACTTTATTGAATTTTGTTAGGATAAAATTAGAAAATATTTTTTTTTATTAGTGACCTTTATGAATTATATATTAGTAATCATTGAATTTGTAAGTTTCTTTAAGGATACACACAATGTCAAATTTTTATGATTTAAGCCATAAGTGTTCATATATTTATTTAAGGACAAAATAAAAACTCAAAAGTTTTAAATGAAATTATTAGTATGAGGTATAATTGTCCTTATAATTTTGTTTAACAGTAGAAGAGGAATTCAAAAGTTTTTTATCCAAGGTACTTTTATTAGTACTATAGATATAGATATAGATAGAAACTCAAAAGTTTTAAATGAAATTATTAGTGTGAGGTATAATTGTCCTTGTAATTTTGTTTAAGGGTCTTAACCAAAAAAAAAAAAATTGTTTAAGGGTAGAAGAGAAATTCAAAATTTTTTCATCTAAGGCACTTTTATTAGTACTATAGATAGATATAGAACCATTCAAGTCCTGGTGTTGAGAAAAATGCCACAATCACACTGCTCCATATAAAGATTATTCTTAGAGCTATGTTTATAAAGCATTTGCCTTTCCTTCTTGTCAAATTGCTTTTTTAATCACTTCCTTAAATGGAGAGGGAAAGCATAGAGCACCTTCTAGTTAATGCAAAGGATCTTTTACTTCTAATCCTTGAAATATGCAATCAAATTGTGTATAATTCTAGTGTACAATGATCAAATTTTCCTTGAAAATTTTCCTAATAAGCATCGATTCTCTATTAGTAAGAACTTCAATAAGGGCGTATGCGTATGCCCAAAACACATGGAACTTTTTCATATTTCTAGTATTTCTAATATTATTGCACATGGCGTCATGCGTGAGACAAATATCCTAATCTCCGACAATGACTTATATTAAATTTAGTAAAGCTTTTCAATGATAGAAGGAATGCAATTATTTGAATAAAAAATGCAAATTTAAAATTAAGTGGTTATGATTTGAACCTGAGCAACACATTCGACTGCGGGGGCCATTAAACGGCAAGGACCACACCAATTGGCCACGAACTCAACGAGGACCGGACGGTCTGACCTCAAAACCACGTCGGGGAACTGACTCTCATTGACTTCCGTAACTCCACAAGTTATCAATGGTGTCCGAATCGAAGAAAAAGAACCACAAAACTTCAACCCCAGTTTTCTTCGATTCTGAAGTCGGAATGAAAGATTGCGAAACTTAGAGTTACAAGTAACTGTACGAGCAGGAGGGACCGGTAAACTGTACAGAAGAGTTGAGTTTGAGACCAGTGTCCCCATGGCGGAGTTCAGTGTGTCTGAGAGAAAGAGAGTAGGAGAGAGATTGAGGAAAGTTTTTTTTTTTTTTTTGAACAAGAGGAAAGTTCTCTTCTATGATACGATATTAGCGTTACTCATAACTTGTGGCTATTATGAAAAAGTGTGGTTCGACGGCGGAGCCTAACGCAATTCTCAACTTGGACCCTCAGATCATTCAAATTTTTATTTCTACTTTTAAAGTTTAAAAATATTAATTGATACCCTAAAATATATAAATACATATTGATGTATACTTGAAACTACCTGTCATCTATTTTGAAATTAAAAAAATTTGAGTTAATTATAAATTATACCCTTAAAATTTAAATATTTCATATTTATGATCCAAAAAGAATTTCATTCATTCAGGTTCATTAAGTAACTCTCAATTATATTGTATCATAATATTTTTGTACTGTGTTTAAGTCAATAAAAAAATATTTTTAACAAAAAATATTTTCGTGTCGAGTCAATTGTATTGTGTCTTTTATGTCACATTTATGACAATTCATATAATACTATTTAAAATTTTTTAAAAATTAAAAATCATAATTTTTTGTCTATAATACTTGTTAAATAATTATTTGTTTTCACAACTGTGTTATTTGTATCTAACTTTAATTTGATCGGACAATCAAAAGATTTGTATCTAACTATAAACAGAAAATAGTCATTTTAACTAGTATTGTAGGTAAAAAAAATAGGTATTTTATATTTTTTAAAAAATTTTGAAAAATATTTTTTTATTGACTCAAACACGAGTATTAATGGATGAAATTCTTTTTGGATCATAAATATAAAATATTTAAACTTGGAGAGTATAATTTATAATAAACCCAATTTTTTTTGACAAAAAAATGGACAGAGTTAGTCTTAGGTACATATTAATACAAATTTATATCTTCTAGGGTATAAATTGATATTTTTAAACTTTGAGAATGTAAATTAAGATTTGAGTGATCTTTTGGGGTGCAAGTTAAGATTAGTCCTACATTTAATTAAGGGTAAATTACATTGACACCCCTTGTAAATTGGAATAATTATAAAGAGACCTTCTTAATTTTTTGAAATTACACTAATATACCTTACTGTTTCTGTACCCATTTCACAAAGTACCCATATGATTAGCATCCTTGTTGGCAATGTCAAAAAAATGATTACTTCATCAATTTTTTATACTTTAATTCTCATATTACTCATAAACAAAATTAGGTTAGCCTGTTTATTTTTATGTCGTATTTGCATTTGTATTTGTGTGTGTGTGTTTTTTTTATATATATATAATGTGGAACCTCTCCAAGGTGGGGTCACTTTGGTATAATCCCTGCGAAAGTAAACTCTAGATATCTGCAATCATATGCAAACTACAGGTATCGGTTAAACTTGAGAGACACCAGTGAGAGTCGAACCTCTCACATCTGAGTTTACGGTTTGTTTGGGTTCAACTCCACACCGTTGGGCTACCCATGCATGTGTGTTTGTATTCACATTGACCCATATAAATTTTGAATAAAAAAAATTAAGTCTAAGATTTTATTATCACTTAATTGAATACATACTCATACGTTTTCTATAAAATAAAAATTAACTTAATAAACATAGCAATAATAATTAATATTTTTTTATAATACTAATTAAACATGTTGATCATGTCAATTTCATATTATTCGTGTTAACATACCAACGAAAAGATAAAGGAAGTTGAACACGATTAAATAAATGGGTTGATCATGTCAATTTTTGGTTTGACGGGTTGAACCAAAAAATGGCCCATTTATTAGTATTGAAATATATAAGAGGCTGATAAGTAAAAAAACTATGTATGGTAAGGATAATTATGAAAAATCGTATCTTTTGTTATATTTGTTAAGGGACAAACTTAACAGGGTGTGTGAGCGTAATTTTAAAAAATGAGACCACCCTATTGGGATGTTGGTGCAATTTACCTTTTAATTAATGGAAAAATTAAACTTAGATTTGATTCGTGATAATTTTTAAATTAGGAATGAAATAGACATAAGAATAGAATGAGCTAGGGAATATAATATAATTTATATTTTCATTTTAATGTTTGACAATTAATAAAAATTGATGGAATGGAAGGCACATTCCATTCCAAAATTTGGATAAAATAATTTTTATTGGAATAGAATGAAATTTAACTAAAATAAATTATTTTCCATTTTATTTATAGCTTAATAAACATACTCCATTACCATAAGTATTTATGTTAATTTTAAAACTTGACAAATAAGATTAAATGTGTAGTCAATAAACTCATAAAGAATCATATAACAAAAATATTCACCTAAAGAATAATAAAAATTAATAACAAAAAACAAATGAAATCAAACATAAATGCAATACTTCTAATGTCGTACAGAATCCTACATGTTTATTATTCCGTAGAACAAAGAAAGATACACATATCACTAAATGTTCCTACATAGTACTACAAAAATATCCATCTAACCGAACATGTTCAGAAATCACCCCTTAATATATTCCTCTAACAAATTTAGCCCTTCTTGGCAAGGATAGTCAACAAAATATATCAGTCAGGTCAGAGTCATGAGCTAGCATACTCAAGACTTTGTGTCTCTCACTCATGGAAAAGTCTGATAGCTTCATCAACTCTTCATAATTTTCTTTTCACGAACTGCTGCATCAACACCAATGGTACGAACAAACACAGTTTTCTCCTTAAATCTCTACATTAATGAGCGATGCAACACTCATTAGCCCTTCAAATACCACCTCATCCATGCTGCTGCTTCTTTTCTGTGGCCTCACATTCCCAATCTACTCAAGCATTGATGTCTACATGAATGACATGGATGTAATAATGTCATCAGATCCATATGCAACTTGCTCATGTTCATTATTTCTTTTTTCTCTCTCGAATTCCTACAACACATCAGCGGGGGCTTGTGCCTCTATACCAGTGCTCCGATTCTTTCTAAATATTATACACAAATCCTCATTAAAAGGAAAATATTTGTCTCTGAACTTCCCTTCTCCTTTTGTGGCTCGATAATAAAAATGAGCAATGCAATAGGGACCTTATTTAGGAATCTAATGATGTGGCTTCATTGCAACCATTGGATTAGTTGTAAGTTCTAATGTTAGATGAAGTTCACTATCAATCCAATGGTTTTACATCATTAGGTCCGCAAATAAGGTCCCAAATAAGATCCAAATAAAATTTCTCTAATAAAAATAGATACAATATTGAAACCCCAACATTTTAATACGATCAGTGTTCATGAACTGATGATATTTAAAGACTACTAGTTGCAATAATAATAAAATTAATATAATGTGTCTCCTCTTCTTTGTATCAAAAATAAAAATACAAATGTAAACCTCATGTGATAAAATTGAATTAAACTAAAAGAATACTACATTATGACTAATCATCTAACCCAAATAACATTGTAGCTTGAATTTAATCGTCCGAATAGCATTATTATCACATAAACAGTACCTTAGCACATAAGTGCCCAAAATACGAAAAACAACAAACCCTCTACATGATATTGATAATATGATTGGGGATGTGCAAATAGAACAACTACATGGCATTAAGTTGTGCAAGTACATAGATTGTTATGCATTTAAAATGATAGCGAACGACATCTCCAACACTCATTTTGCGACGGACCAAATTAGGGGGTCCTTTCTCAACCCGTTGATCACCAACCAACCCATAAAAGTACTCGTGAATTCCACATAACTTGACACCATGTCATCACATCCCCTTTACTAGGATTGTAACCAAAACAAAGTTTGGGCAGAGTCTCCATAGTACTGGAGCACTACCAAATGCATAATATTTGCGCGTATATATCACTTGATCATTTCAAGGTCCATCCCCATCAATTAGAATTTAATGTTTGACCAATTACTTCATATAAATAAGAGAGATCAAGATTTGAAGGCTTGTCAAAGTTATATTTAATTTTTTTAAAAAATTTTGGAAGAGGTATCGGTACCTAAGTTTTCTGTCTGTCAGGTCCCTTCCATTTGCCAGGTACCTATACTTGATCACCCAGGTATCGGTACCTAATCACACTGTTTACTAGGTACCGGTACCTATATGTTGTGGTACCGGTACCTTAGCCCACTGGAATCCAAGAACCGGTAACCGTATGTCGAGGTACCGGTACCTAGGCCATCCAATAGCGTAGTACCGGTACTTAATCACTTAGGTACCGATACTATGTTCCCCAATTAATATCTTTCCAAACACACCCATACATTCATTAACATAAATTGTAGTCCATAAGAGTCCATTTCAAAACTCTTTACCCAAATTTTAAAGTTCAAACAAATTACCCAAATGATTTACAAAAATGTAATTCAAAGCCACATCTCGGCTTCTTCATCAACGAGGGCCCAAGTGAGGGTCATCCATCGACACTTGCTCCACACATAAAATGTTATTCCCATAAAAGGTGAGCCACACTCAATAGGGTGTCTCTTAAAGAGACTACTCCCCAACCCAGATGCATATGAAATGTTCACATACGATTCAACAATTAATCAAACATCTATTCCAAAATATACAACTCATAAAAGGATTTCCATGATGTCTTGCTATGTCATGAGGTGATACTCACACATACAATGCAACCCAAGCCCTCTACTAGCTCCCATAATACATGCAATGTCATGCCTATGCATCCAGAAAGTCCTAGCCCTCGCCATTGATGTTGAACATCCAATGACCATTTTACAAAATTCAGGGTCTTTCTTGAGATGGGTATTTATGGACTTCAACCAACGGGTACCTAATCAACACGACATCTATGGATTTCCATCTATAGCTCAGTGTACGCCGATATACTTTATGAACTCAATACTAACATAATGCACATTCAAAATTACCTGGTCTTGCACCCGAGGGAGAATCTAGCCTTTTTTGTTAACCCCGACCCTTATTTTCAATGCAACCCATGTAACTCACTTGAACCTAGGTCCAAATTTCCCGAGCTCATGTATCAACCTACCAAGAATGGTGTTTGATCAAATTGTGCACACACGCTCACACTCATATCACATGCTCACAAATACGATGTTTCCTGTACATATGCAAATATAGTGTACACTTGCATTTACCAAAGGATATTCAACATATCATGATCATATTATGAATACATTCCATCTCAATCAACATTTCCCATTTGTCAATTATATCATAAGCATATAATCACAATTCACAACATTATCAAGCATGTTATCTCATTTTCATTCAAATAACATACTTAAATCATTCCTAGGCATTTTATCAATACCTACATGGCACAAAATTATGTAAACACATAGCATACCCAATTTAACACATTCCTTCATGAAGTTACAAACAAGCAATCTCAACAAAACCAATTCAAGGTAGAATTGATTTTATTCATTCTTGTACCATTTCTTATATTTTAGTTACACTAGAAGTATATTTAGACAAGAGATTTCATCTCTAATCATGCTACTCATTCCATATACAATCCTAGGTTGAAAACAAACCTAGTTAGGAAAGGAACCCTACCTCTTGAAGTGTAATACCACTTAGTACAAGCTTCAAAATACCCAAACCAAGCTCCAAAGCTTTGAACCCAACAATCATGTCTTTGAAACTTTGGAGAAAATCGCGATCTTTGGTACATACTCGTAGCTCTCATTATATAAAACACTTGTTCTTGGCCCGACGCAATTCGAAGGACGAATAATCGTAGATTGCAAGGATAAAGCTTGGATAACCCTTGTTTCTCTCTCTCTCTATCTAGAAATGGCTAGTGTAAATGGGGTGGAAATTTGAATGTTCACCCTTATTTATACGGTCTAATACTTGGTTCATATTAAACCACACGTCTTGTATAATTTCGGCGATAACACCAACCAGTAAGCGACTGTGTCAACCTTCTCGAGAACCTTGAAGGGCCCAATATACGTCGGTGACAGCTTCCCTCGCTTCCCAAACATGAACACTCCCCTCTTAGGCATCACCTTCAAGAAGACGTGATCTATAATCTTAAACTCCAGAGGTCACCACCGTTGGTTGGTGGAGCTCTTTTGCCCACTTTGAATCATAAGAAGACGCTTCCGTATCAAGTCCACCTTCTCCGAGGTGTCTCTGATTAAATTCGGACTTGTAGTGGGTCTCTCTCCAACTTCTGTCCAGCAAATCAAAAAATGGTACGACCTCTCATATAGTGCCTTATAAGGTGTCATCTGTATGCTCGCTTGATAACCGTTGTTGTAGATGAAATCTACTAAGGGTAAGTGTTCTTCTCAACTACCCTTGAGGTCAAGGACGCATGCCCAAAGCATGTCCTCCAAAATCTGAATGATCCTCTCTGATTGACCATCCGTCTAGGGATGAAAAGTTATGCTTATCATCAATTGTGTTCCTATAGCCCACTAGAAGCTCTCCTAGAAATGGGTCGTGAACCTAAGATTCTGATATGATACTATAAATAGGGGTACCCTATGTGAATGAACTATCTCCTATATATATAATCGACAGAATTCCTCTAGTGTGAAGGTCATCCGCACATCCAAGAAGTGTGTCGACTTCGTAAACTGGTCCACTATCACCTATACCACATCGTTCCCATGCGAAGTCCGTGGTAAGTAAGTCACAAAATCCATAGTGACATGTTCCCACTTTCACTCGGCCACCACCAAAGGTTGGAACAACCCTGCTAATCTTTGGTGCTCAGCCTTGACTTGCTAACACGTGAGACATTGATTAACAAAGTCTCTAATGTGTCTCTTCATCCCTTTTCAATAACATTGATGACGAAGATCATGATACATCTTTGTGCCACTTGGATGTACAACAAAATGGGAGTAATGAAGCTCCATGAGGATCTCCTATCTCAGATCTGAAGACTGAGAAATCACAACTGTTCTCCTAAATCGAAGACTACTCTTAGGAACTACATTAGCCAAGACTCCTTGTGACTTTTGCTTGAGTGCATCAGCCACCACTTATGAGTTTTAAAAATATAGTTTGAGTCACAATCAGACCCCTCTTTTAGCAACACCCTTTTGTGTTTATGAGGATAAGTTTTTACATGGTTTTATACTTTAAAAACCCATAGATACCGATCTATGCTCGCTACTCTTCGCTAAAATAGTCTATTTATGTCTTTATGACAAAATGCTGCATAGGGTTCACTTTATGGTCTCACTTGAGTGGTCTCCATGGTCACTCGAGTGGTGCCTGTCTTACTCATGTTTGAAACCCTATTTGCATTCCAAAGCAAACGACCGCTTTTTTGCCGATAGAGTAGTTGTTCGCGAATCTGAGTTTTCTTATTTACCCAAGACTGTCATTATTTTGGACATATAAATAAGG
Organism: Ilex asprella; assembly: GCA_023539305.1. Classification (NCBI taxonomy): domain Eukaryota; kingdom Viridiplantae; phylum Streptophyta; class Magnoliopsida; order Aquifoliales; family Aquifoliaceae; genus Ilex; species Ilex asprella. Next base: position 26,994,035 of record CM042193.1, on the reverse strand, counting down.
AGAGCCTTTCCCACACCTAGTTTATGCCTATAGTGGGTTGGAATTCTGATTTTGTCACAAATCTTCTAGTTCTTCATCTGTCCATTCTCAAAGCTTTTCGAGATATTCGACTAAGCCCAAAATAATTCGAATTGACTAAGTTTGCCTACAACTACATGACAAATGAATTTAACTCAAATCTAGCTTGGGTAAATGGAGTGTTAATAAGAAAGGTTTAAACAGTTATGTAAGAGCATTTGGGGGTGGCGATTGGTTATGCATTAATTCAAGCTTGAACAAGCATTTATAGATGTGTGTTTATGGCATAATGCAAGCATGAGAAATATTTATATGGAATTTTCTAGGATATGTGGCAAAAGTGGAGGCGATGACAATAATGTCTTACACACACAATGTCTCAGTTTGGGACAATTTGAAGTAGATTCGAATCAAAGGTGGATGTGCTATTTCATATAATTGATTATGGAAAGGTATGCTTTTTTATTATTAATGTGCAACTGTGTGGAATATTGATTGATGATGATGTTACAAATATACTAAAAATCTTATTGATGAATATTTATAACTTTAACGACTCATGATGGCATAGTGTTGTGTTAAATAGCCTTAAAGGCATACGAATAGTATATGTGGTGAATATAGCCTTAAATGCAAATGTTTGGCCATAGTGGCAAATATACAAGCCTTAGTAGTAGATTTACAACCTTAGTGGCGGATATCTAGCCTTAGTGGCAAATATGACCTTTGTGGCGGATATTGCCTTAAAGGCAAGTATATAGCCTTAGTGGCAGATATAGCCTTAGTGGCATATATATATATATATGTGTGTGAATGAATATATATGATGGTTTATGAGTGGTTATTCATTTTATTTGATGAATTTATATTGATATTGTGAGGTATGTATACATTGGTGGTATTTTAGTGATTGTGTTGAAATGATGTTAACATGCAAAGTATATTTTTGTTATTGTCAATTATATGGATGTTGATGGTGCTTTTTCACCGCATATGAACAGGGGGCGTATAAACTGTGATGACCGAGGTGGATCTGAGTTGTATGGCTCTCTTGATTTGCAATTGAATATTCAGGGGAGTCTAGGGGAATGTAAACAGTAAGAAATATAGTGGTTCACCGGCTGTGGAGCTCGGCTAGTCCACTCTTCAATGGAGGCTCTTGCTCCTTTTTATTTATTGATCACTTGAGTGCTTATTCAATACAATATGAAAGAAATTAGGGCTTTGTCATGGCCTTGTAGCCTCTAGGGTTGCCTCTAGGGTATATGGTCCTATCTCTTGCAATGAAGGTATAATACAGTATTTATAGTACAATTCCTATCTTCTAAGGGATCTACACCGAGATCTTTGCCTTCATCCGTGGGATCCTCCATGATTTTAGGAGAAAATCTTGGTCGGTTGATATTCTGTGCCTTGATTATAGCTTCCTACCGCTTCTGGGAGTGCTTTCTATTAGTCAGTTGTCTCCTTCATATTTCCTTTATTGTCTTGTCTGAGGGGAACCCAAGGTTTGGACCCCCGAGCTATAGATGTCCAGTCTTGCCTCCTGAACTGACCTCCTTGTCTGACCTCCTCTCCCGAGCTTGTATATAGGATTTATTCTAGGCATCATCAGATGTGTACATTCACTAAGCGTGTGGTTTGCTCAACGCCCACAATTTGTGATTTCAAGTAACCAAGCTACGAGGGATATCTTGATAGTTAGGGGAACGGTTGGACTTTGGAGTCTTATGTAGATTATTTGTGAACATTGGTGTCATGTATATAAGTATAAAGTATTTGGGTCAAAGTTGTAGACTTGAGAGAATAATATGTTAATTATTTGTTATGTGTTTGTATATTATTTATGTGTTAATGCGTCTGGTTGGTGCTTGCACTATGAGTTGATTATAATTATGCACAGGTTGACAAGTTTATGTCTTAAGAGTGAGGTCCACTCTACTGGAATAGGAAAGATGTACTATCTCTAGGTTGGGGTGTGACATGCCCTCTCCATAACAATAGGCATAGTAGAGAAATATTGGGTATACCTTATATCATTTTTTATGGTGGGGAAATGAGGGTGATCAAAATAATGTTTGAACCCATTTTCATCCACGAAAAATCCCAGTTCTACCACTGGTAGATCAATAAGAACATCTTGGCCTCGCTGGCCACCCTAAGAACTAGACTCAGGCCTCTGCCCATTTTCCCTTTTAGAAGGCATTGATGAATGAAGTAGCTGTTTTAAGATAGCTTTGGAAAAGTGGGTTTTAGAAACTTACAATCTAGCCCAAAATAGAATTTTTAAGGGTGGATAATTGATTAAGATTGTTTCTGGTGGAGTTTGAGAGTGATTTGAGAGAGTTTAGGATGAGATTTGAGGAAGAAATCATAAGAGGGAGGAGATGGGCCTTAAATTTGCTAGATGCATTCAATCCTTCAATAAGCAATCAAAAGATAAAGCTTTAAGCATAAATGAAATGCACAAATATAACTTATGAATGATTTATACATGTCCATCACCTCTTGCTAAAGAGTGAATGAGAAACTACTCACTCTTCATGGCTTTGAGAAAACTAGAAAATTGTGTGATTCTCATCCCTCATAGTAGAGGAGTTACAAGATAAAATACACTGCACAATAAGCCTATCTACAATGAAGAATAAATGAATCACCACCCACCCTTCAAGGCTACGAGAGAGCTAGAAAGATGGGAGAGTTTCACTCTTCAAAGTGAATAAAGAAGCTTTTACAATGGAAGCTAATGAAACTAATAATGAAAGTAAAAGAAAACTAGTTACTTTTAGAGGGTTTCTTCCTCTTCCAAAGATGATCTTTAACCAGTTCCAAAGGAGGGTATTTATAGGCAAGGAGTAGGGGTAAAAGGAGAGTAAAAGAATAGTTCTAGGTGCTCAAAGTGCAAGTGAATGCCCCAAAATCCAAATGGTGATCTAATCTTCCTACTGCCTATTTGGGATTGGTGTTCGAATGTTACTGGCATTCGAACATGGAAGCCTGTCTTCATTTATGAGCGTTCAAACGTTGTTGGCATTTAAATGTGGTACTTAAGTAGCTTTCGTCACCCACGGTAGATAGCTGCAATAGTCCACATGTCTTCACCCTAGCAATCTCCTTGGGGCTGTCAATTATTTCAAGATGGCATTTGAATGTGGATTGACATTCGAATGTGGTACTCAAGTTACTTTTCTTCCTTCTCCAATTCTCTTCCAGAACATTAGTGATGGTTTATGGAGAAAAGAGGATTTTTTTGTGGGAATAGAGGTCAAGGAAATGAAGAAGAATCATGGTGAATCGCAAACTTAAGTAAGAAACTTGATGGATTTTGAAGATGCCCCGCTCTTCTTTGAATGTTTGGAAGGTTTTGAGAAAGGACAAAGTGTTTTTTAGAGTGAGATGTATGAGGAAGATGAAGGGTTTCACCAAAAATTTGGGTTTAAAACCCTCAATTTTTGGATTCAGGAAAAAACCTACCAGTAGATCATGGGTAACCTACTGGTATAAAACCCTTTTCGAAAACTTCTACTGGTAGGTCTTGCAATCTTCTACTGATAGGTTTCAACTTTTTTGAAAAAATTCTCTATGCTCTCATCCTCACTCCCACTCCAAGTTTATTTGAATCCAAAGCATTCTAATGACCTATTTCCTAAATCAACTACCCAAAAACATGATCCATGCTAGTGAACCACAATGTATGACTATGCCCAAATTCATTTATGAAATTGTAATGCGATTTGAGCCCTGATGCTTTCAAAACCATGACATGGAATTCTAAATTCAACAAAATGAACTCCTAATATGTAAAACACAAGCTATAATACAAAGGGTATTCCTCTTCCTTTCTAATATCTAAAATTTGAGCAATATTTCCTTATCCTACTAGCTCTGGGTTGATTGACACAACTTTTCAAACACCCGAACCAATCACATATGAGTTTCATCATAGCTTTAAATGCTTTTCTAGAGTATACATCTACACATTTCCTTTCAAACTCGTGTGTGTCAAATGAATATGCAATTTAGACATTTACTCATCAAAATCCACATTCACTAGGCTATTCACATTCAACTTTGATGCAATTCTCACCAAGGGTTTCCCTAAAAAATGAATAACTCTATGATTATTTTGGCATGCTCTCCATGTGTATATGTGAAATAGAATCTTGTGCACAAACCAGAACATTCTTACATAAAATTCAAAAATGACGTGCATGCATAACAATAGAAATGACCTTGGCATAATCTCATGAATAGAATGTTAGGGCACTAGATAATAAAACGAACTTTTCCTTTCATTTAAAGTGTGCTCCTACCATGCTTTCTCTAGATCATTTAGAGCTTTCATGAGTTGTAATGAGGCCTTGGGGTGTTATTTCAATTGAGTGAAATGAAGGGTAGAGGGAGACAAAAAGGATTATTCCGAGGACATGACCTTTATTATCAAAAATCTCATTTTTGTGGAATTTTTCAGCTTTACACCTTCACTTCAATTTTATGTCTTTTTTTCCTCAACATTTTTCTTCTCTTTTTCTTTTCTTTTCATTGTCAACCCCATTTTCCTCCTTTTTCTTGGATTTTCTCTTTTTTTTTTCATTCAAAATTTGAATTCAACACCATTCATCCCTTTCTGGATTTCCTCACTACATTTCCCTTTCATCATGATTAATCACAATAAATCTCAGAAAAACCAAGGTGTAGTAGTCGTAATTATTTTGCACTGCTTGGTAAAACATGTGGCATGGAAACGAATTTTCACTTAAGGCTCAATCACGACATTAAGGGTCAATTTGTTCACAAGAAAAGGCTAAGGCTCAACGCAATTCAAAAATGGCATAAGATCATCTCTAGATAAGCATGGGGAGTTATATTGACGTTTAAAGACAAAGTCAATCAACTATCCATATGCACTCTAACAAAAGCAAGCATAATGAGATAATTGAATAGATTTTGAATTTGAAAAATTGTTCCTTTGAGTAAATGTAAGTTCCCTTCAACAAGGATTGACACTAAAACTCACATGGGTACTTACTTCATCTCCACTATGTATGTCAAGCTCTAAATTGTGGATCCAATCAGTAAATTGCTGAAATTACTCATTGAAGGTCCACTATGGTTGAGTTAGAATGAGAACACTTATGAACTGCTCAGGCATAGGATAAACTTCTATGGTGTACTCATCTATTCAAAGTTCAATGCGAAGATCTAGTTATCACTGACCCCATAACAATTTGAATAGGGAAATATGGTTCAACATTCAAATATTTTCCACAAAAATTTTAATTTTTTTCTCATATTTTTCAACTATTCTATACAATAATTGGTAGAATATATGAATGGTGCATTTCACCACAAAGTGGTATTATCAACAAAAAATGGTGTATCATGCAAAATGGTGCACCTCAACCCCCAACTTGGACTATACATTATCCTCAATTCAACAAAAAGGTATGTAATGAGATATTTAAATTTAAACGACAAGAAGGGTAAGAGAATACCTCGCAATGAGCTTTAACAAAAACACCACTATCTGCACACATGAGGAAAGAACACTATATACAGATGAAAGTAAATAGACAATTAAACTTGTAAAGTAAAGAACAAAGGAAAACAACTATACACTAATAGCTATTTGAAAAATTATGCCTCAACAAGATCCGGATAGATCGGATCCACCAACTCCTCCTTCACTCTTTGAATTTCAAAACCCTAAAAGAATAATTCAAGTCTTTGACCATTGACCTTGAATGTTTTACCATATTCAGTTTTTTTTATGTCCATGACTTCATTTGGGTAGGCCACCTTGACAATGTTGGGGCCATCTCATCTTGATCTAAGTTTCCCTTAAAAAATGGAGATGCGAGAATTATACAAGAGCACTTTTTGGCAAGGCTTGAATGTTTTTCTCAAAATGGATTTGTCATGGAAAATTTTGGCCCTTTCTTTGTGAATTCTAGAGCTCTCGTATACATCTCTACATATTTCTTTTAATTCATTTAACTCCAACTTCCTACATTTCCTAGTTATTCTCAAGTTGAAACTAACTCCAAATTTTAACTCCAAATTTCCTTGTGCTCTATCTCCACCGGCAAGTGACTAGCCTTGCCATAGACTAGCTGATAGGGAGACATACCAAGAATGGTCTTACAAGCAGTGCGGTAAGCCCACAAGACATCGGTCAACCAGAGTGACCAATCCTTTTGATTCGGGTTAACCGTTTTTTCAAGTATACTATTTATCTACCTATTGGCCAGTTCAGCTTGGCAATTAGTCTGTGGGCGATAAGCGGTGGATACCTTCTATGTTACACCATATTTATGCATCAAAGTAGCGAATAATCTATTACAAAAATGTGAGCCATCATCATTTATCATTGCACGAGGTATCCTAAACCTAAAAAAGATGTTTTCTTTAAAAAACTTGACCACAACTCGATGGTCATTGGTCTTGGTGGGGATTGCCTCTACCCACTTGGACAAGTAGTCTACTGCCAAGAAGATATAAAGGTAGCCAAAAAACATAGGGAATGGACATATGAAATCGATGCCCTAATGATGAGTGTATAATATACAAACATTTTAACTCAACTTTGCATTTAATTATTTAGAGTTAGTTGAATTTGTGAATAATGTGAAAATTTTGATGTTGCAGGTAATTAAAGGGTAATTGATGGCTTTCGAAACCCTGCAACTAAGTGTGGATGAGTGGTGAAGATATGAATATATTATAGGAGGATTTGGAGGCTTAAAAGTGAAAGAAATCAAGGAGGTATCAGTACCTAGTAACATAGGTACCGATACCCTCACCATTTGGTTTCAATACATCGGTATTCCCTATTTTTGACCATGATCCACTTTAAATCTGAAAAAGGGAAAAACATGAAATTTTTATATCTGGATGTACTTTGTCTTGTGTAATGATTTCAGCTCAATCAAACGGCGGGTGATTAGCACAAAATATTGCATTTTCCAAGTGCATTTGCGTCCCTTTTATGCAAGCTTTTGTGGTTAATATGAGTGGATATGCATTGCTTGTACTATTTATGGAATTTCGGTATGTTTGCAGATAAAAGGTGATAAATGATGCTTGCTAAGCTTTCTTGTGATGTTTAAGATGAATAAGGATGAGGAGATGGTTTGATGATAGCTCAGGAGGTGAAGGAACCAAAAAATCAGTAAAATAAGGGAAAACCTATCGGTAGGCCATATTGGTAGGTTTTAGCTACTGGACCTGCACCTACCGCCATACCTACCGATAGGTTGAGCCCACTGGAGTGAAACCTATTGTAGGTTTCCATCGAATTACCGGTAGGTTTTACTGAAAAGTGCTAGATTCTGCATGTCAAGCTCTAGAACCTTGGGGGTCCCACCAAGCATACTCCCACTTGTACCTGACACTCCTTACACAATGGAAATCCCTTCCTCAACCTACATTGGAATTTTGGAGCTTTGGGTATTAATAAGGATTGAGGAGAGAGAAGATGTTGGGTGTGCAGGCAAAACCTACACTTGCCTACACCAACCTATCCCTTTTCAGCCCCTATGGATGGAAATCCCATCACACAACTAGCGGACACTCCATGGACGTTTTTGGAAGATCAACACACCATTATTCAATTATTATGGACGGATACATTGCAATATAGAGAGAAAGAGTCCAAGGAAGAAGATGAATAGTACTAGAGAGAGAAGTTAATATTTTTGCATTTTCTTCCATACATTACCTTGTAATTTCTTGTAAAATTTGTTTAAGCTATGTTGAATGTCTTTAATGTCATTTATTGCAAGTGCATTTAAAGTTTAGCCTTCTATGTTGGATTTCACCATTAACGCTATTCAAGTTTTCTTCATTTCTTAGTTTTAAAATGGATATTCAATGCACTCTTTTTTAGTTTATGTTTTCTCGCATTAACTTAGCTAAAATCTTCATTGTTCTACAATGTTTTTCCATTACCTTACTGTCTTTCCTTTAAGCATGATTAGCTAAGTCTTTAAATGGGCTAATCCAAGTAAGACCTCTTATTGGGTATGCCATTTCAACTCATTTTCTTTCCTCCCCTTGGTGTACGATGGTTGGTTTGACTGGGTTGAGTGTGGACATGGTTGTGAGTCTTTGATATCCATTAGACTTGTCATGGTTTACGCTTGGATCCTCACTTTCATCTTGTCTCTCGCTTCCCATGAATTAATCGTTTATCTATACACCATTGGAGGAAGGTTTCGAGTTGACTTGGCATTCCCAATGGAGTGAACCCTTTGGATTAACCAACACTTGTTTCCCATTTCATTTTCATCAAAATACAAATCACAAGCCAAACTTCAACAACACAAGATTTTACACTTTGTTTTTACCAAAATCACCTTCAAGACGATTTGCCTCTTTCTCTGAGGAGACTGTCTTGGAATACAATTCCAAGTAAAACACGACAAGCAAAAGTATTTCTATACTTGGGGAGTATTTTTGTTCACACACATACACACATTTCTTTCAGCTACCATTCCGTTGCCCTTTCTTTTGACATCATTCCATGGGAGAATGTCACTCCCCTCCACACATACACTATACACATTGAGGGATGATGTTCGGAGGTTAGGATTCTACAACAGAAAATAACAAGCTTTTTTGGCGCCGTTGCCGGGGAAGGCAAACGTTGAATTGAGAAGGTGATTTTCGGACAACAGAGGTAAGTCCCATGATGTTCATCATGGGCTGAGGTATGTTAATCCTTGTATATTATTTTGTTGTTCACATTTTTATTCATAGATAGTTTAGTTATATGTGGGGATGGGACGAATAACACCGACTAGTTAGATAACCCTTAGGCCCCAATATGAACATTGACCAAGACCTATCCGAGGATGCGAGTGATAATTTTGAGAATGTAGGTGCTAATCCAAACAATAAAAGGGGTGGGGGAGGACAAGAACCTAGAATGCCCAATTCACGAGTGCAATTCCCCCCTCCCATGAATGAAGGGAACAACATCCACATTGAGCCTCCGATGAAGTTAATGAGGGATTTCCTTCAACCCACACGAAGCACCACACCCTCATGCATACTCCTTCCGGTCCAAGCTCACCTCTTCTTAGTTAAGTCGGGGATGTTGCAACTACTTCCCACATTCCACAGAATTGAGAAGAAGAACCCCTATTTGCACATCAAGGATTTCGAGGAAATAGTTGTGACCTTCCTCACCAATCATGGTATGGAAGACATAGCTAGGCTGAAATTGTTCCCCTTTTCCCTAAGAGATAAGGAAAAACGTGGCTTAATTCCTTGAGATCTTAATCCACAACATCTTAGAACCAAATGCCCTCTGAGTTTTTAAACAATTTTTTTTCGATGCATAAAACCATTGCTCCAAAAAAAAAAATTCAAAACTTTTCGGAGAAGTCCAATGATCAATTCTACCAACGTTGGGATTGGTACAAGGAATTACTATAATCCATTCCACACCATGGCTTTGAACCATGGCAATTGGTGAGTTTCTTCTATAAAGGAATCACACCGGGTTATCGACAATTCATCGACATGATGTGTAATGGGGAGTTCTTGAACAAAGACTCCGATGAGGCCTTAGATTATTTTGATACATTGGCACAAAATGCACAATCATGGGACATTACGGATCCCACCAATGTACCAAGGTCTTCTCCTCAAGGGAGTAGTCAAACTCATGGGGGAGGGATTTATGACTTAAGAGACTGGTAAGACTTGCTTTCCAAAATTGCCAAGTTATCTAGGAAGGTAGAGAGTCTTGAAGTTAATAGGAGGCACGAGGTGTTTAATGTTTCAAAGATCAATGGGTTTTGCTCGATTTGTGAGAGTGTGGAGCATTCCATATCGGAGTGCCCCAATATTCCGACACTTAAGGAAGTGTATCACGAGCAAGTCCATGCATTTAACCAAACGAGGTAATCATTCTCTCCACACTCAAACACTTACAATCCGGGTTGGAGCAATCACCCGAACTTTAGTTGGAGAAATAAGCATCCCACTCCTCATGGTTAAAATGCATATACACCTCCCGTGCCCCCTAGGTAAAATCAATTTCAATCCCAAGGCCAAACATCTAGTTCCCAATACCCCCAGTCTAGTCCGCAAGGGTATTCACAAAACCCGCGTCCATAAAATTTCTCCCAAGGTCCACCTCCACAAAATTTTAATCAACAAGGATCATCCAACCCATCCACATACCAACCTCCTCATAAAAGAAGTTTGAAGAATTTGGTTCATTCTTTCATTCAAAGTCAGACTACCTTCAACCAAAGCCAGACCACCTTTAACAACAACATCTCGGCTCAACTCACAAAAATCACCAATGCCATAGGGATATCAAAGCAAGAGAAGGGAAAATTCTCTGCTCAACCACAAGAGAATCCTAATGGCCAACATATGATTGAGTCGTCTGAGCCCACCAAAGAGAGTTGTGAGCAACTTAAAGCGGACACCACCCTTCGTAGTGGCGAACAAACTGATAAGACTATTGTGCCAAAGGTCTCACCCAAGGCCACATTATCAAAGAAAAAGAGACTGAGGGTGACACCGAAAAGGGTGAGGTGAGTGATGAGGTAGGTGAGAAATAAAAATTGATTGATCAAAGTGTGCTTGTTTCCCCCATTCTTGCTCCTTTTTCCAATCGCTTGAAGCCACCTGTCAAGGTGGCTAATTATTCCGATATCATTGAAATGTTCAAGCAAGTAAAAATAAATATTCCACTCCTTGATGCGAAAAAGTAAATCCCATCTTGTGCAAAGATCTTGAAAGACTTATGCACTATGAAAAGGAGGCTCAATGTCCACAAGAAGTGAGCTCAATCTTGAGGACGAACACCCCATTGAAGTTTAAAGACCCTGGCTGCGCCATCATTACCATAACAATCGAGAATTGCCGGGTGGAGTAGGCATTGCTTGATTTGGGTGCTAGTGTGAACTTCCTTTCATTCTCGGTGTACCAACAACTTTAGCTCAAAGAATTGAAGACTACTCCAATCACGCTTTAACTGGCAGACCATAGTGTTTGAACACCAAGGGGAGTGGTTGAGGATGTTTTAGTGCAAGTCGATAAATTTTACTTTCCCGTTGATTTTATTGTGCTTGATACTCACCCAGTTGCAAATCTTAGCTCCCAAATCCCTGTAATACTAGGAAGACCTTTTCTTTTCACATTTGGGAACATGAATATGGATCTCAACGTGTTCAACTTGTCCAAGCAACTGGGGGATGATGAGGAGGTGCATGAAGTCAATAGGATCGACATCTAGAAAGAAAAACACTTGGAACTCTTAGGCATGCTAAAATTGAAAGAAGAAGAGAATGTTGATCTTGAGGAAGTTGATGAGCCAAAGGAATTGAAAAGTTTGAAAGGGGTAGAAAAATGGACCCCTACATTTGAGAAGCTCCCACACCAAGACAAGAGAATTTCCTATCAACTGAGAAAAATCCTAATTTGTAATTGAAACCACTACCATCCCATTTGAGGTATGCATATCATGGGGAGGACAAGACATTTCCGATGGTGGTTAGCTCAACATTGGAAGCAAAGCAAGAAAAAGAACTCTTGGAAGTGTTGAGAAGGCATAAAGGGGCTATTGGTTAGACAATTTCTAACATCAAAGGGATAAACCCCCTCATTTGCACACACTGAATTTATCTTGAAGAGGACTCCAAATCGTCTCGACAACCACAAAGAAGGTTGAACCCAATCATGAAGGAGGTGGTGAGGGACGAGGTACTAAAACTACTTGACGTGGGCATCATTTTTCTGATTGCTGATAGTAAGTGGGTTAGCCCCATGCAAGTAGTACCCAAGAAGTCAGGAGTCACGGTTGTAGAGAATGAAGAGAATGAGCTTATTCCAACGAGGGTGATCATAGGTTGGAGAGTTTGTATTGATTATCGAAAGCTCAACTTGTGCATAAGAAAATACCACTTGCCAATGCCATTCCTTGACCAGGTGTTGGACTGAGTAGTGGGGCATCTATTCTATTGTTTCCTAGATGGATACTCCGACTACAATCAAATAATGAATGAATTGTCTTGGAATCTCAAGGGGATAGAGAAAAGCTAGAGAAGGGAGATGAGGGTAGAAGATAATGAATAGTGTTTTTAGTGTGAGAAATTGAGAGTTTTAAGTTTCCTTCATGACATTGTCTTGGAATCTCCTATAAGAACCTTTAGAACTTCATTTAATGCAATTAATGTTATTCTCATTCAAGTCATTGCTAGTTTAATGTGTTCTTTAAGTTTCTACCATTAATGCACCAAAGTCTTCTTTCATTTTCTTAGCTTAAAATGGGTATTAAATTCATTCATTGTTAGCTTATGATTTCTTGTACTTAGTAGCTTTAGAACTTCATATCTTTGCAGTGTATTATCATTCCATTGTCATTTTCCATTTCAAGCATGAGTGGCTAAATCTTAAAGCTGGCAAAACCAAGGCAAACCTCTAATTGGGAATACAATTTCAACTCATTCTCTTCCTTCCCTTATGAGTTCAATGGTTTGGTTTGACGGGGTTGAGAGTGGATAAGTTTGTGAGCTTTTGATATTCCGTAGGCCTAGTCACGGTTTATGCTTAGATTCTCACCAAACTTGTCCCTAGCTTCCCCCGAATCAATCGTTCATTTATGCTCTATCGGAGAAGGGATAGGAGTTGAAAGAGTATTCCTATTGGAGTGGACCCTTGGGTTTGCCAACATTTGGTTCTCATTCCATTTTCACCAAAACACACTCCACTAAGCAACTTTCAACCACAAAGATTTTTACACTTTCTTTTATTAAAAATCACCTTCGCTTTGGTTTACTCCCTTCCCCGTGGAAACGACTTTGTAATACCACCAAGTAACGCACGACCCATGAAAGTCTCCTTGCGATTGTGGAGCATTTGTGTGCATTCATATCTCACATTTACACCATCCCATTTTCCTTCCTCCTTGCCCTCTCTTTTGAAAATATCATAAGGGAGTGTGACACTCCCACCCCATTTGAACACACATCACACATACAATGAGGGATTTCATTTAGGTGTTAAGGGAAAGCAAGGTTTTCACACAATCTTCAGGCTGATGACTATAAAACAAGCGCTATTTGGGAGGCAACCCAAAGTTTAGCTTTTAAATTTTAAGTTTTATTTTATGTTTCTGTTAATGTAGTTAGTTAGTTAGGGCAGTTTAATTGGTATGTCAATTGCTTAATGATCCCAAGGATTGAACATAAAGTTGGAGCGCACACAAAGCCTTACTAGGAGCCAAGAATAGACCACCTATGTTTCCCGAATACACTCCCAACTCAGCGGACGATGAGGACACTGACAATGATGCGAACTAGCAAAGTCTCAGAGAAGTCCTATGTCTTAATTTTTCCTACTTTATACATTGAGGACAATGTTTAGTTTAAGTTTGGGGGTGTATGCTTGTTTGCATGTTTGCATTATTAGGTATGCATTTAAATTGCATGTTTATTACAACTTGAGTAATGGGTTAAGTGAATTTGATTATGGCCAATGATGAAGGGGATTAATCGTTAATTCAAGGGAAACTGATGAACATGTTGAGTTTGTAGTTTGACATACTAGTTTGGTTTTACACTGATTGCGACCTTTTCATGCATGAGCACATATTGATTGTTTGAATACCTTGCCTCCGTTAACCCCTAATTACTATCCCTTAGACTATGCAATGTATGGACGAAGGGAAGGATTTCTCTCTCTTGGGATAGTGTCAAAAGAAAGGGCAAGGAGGAAGGGAAATGGGATGATGTAAATATGAGATGAATATGCACAAAAATACTCTGCAATCGCAAGGAGACGTTTGTGGGTCGTGTTTTACTTGGTGGTATTCCAAGGTCGATTCCACGGGGAAGGAAGTAAACCAATGTGAAAGTGATTTGGTGAAAATGAAAGTGTAAAATCTTTGTTCTTGAAAGTTGTTTGGTGAAGTGTGTACTAATGAAAATGTAATGAGAAAACAAATGTTGGCAAACCCAAGAGGTCACTCCAATGAGAATACCATCTCAACTCCAAACCCTCCTCCGATAGAGCATGAATAAACGATTGATTCACGGGAAGCTAGAGATAAAATTGGTGAGTATCTAAGCATAATCCACGATTAGGTCTACGGAATATCAAAGACTCACCAACTCATCCACTGTCAACCTGGTCAAACCGAACCATTGAACTCATAAGAGAGGGAGGAGAATGAGTTGGAATGGTATACACAAGTGGAGGTTTCCCTTGGATTTACCAACTTAATTATTTAGCTACTCATGCTTGAAATGAAACCAACAATGTAATGAGAGTGCATGGGAAAAATATGAAGATTTAGAGTAACTAAGTGCAAGAAATTAAAGGCTAAAAGTGAAAACATTTCAAACCCATTTTACAGCTAAGAAAAATGAAAGACTTGGAGCATTAATGGTGAAGCTTTAAATGAGCATTAAACCAACAAGAAACAAGAAGGAAAATAACATTAATGACATTCAATGAAGTTCTACAGATCCTTACAAGAGATTACAAGGCAATGTGAGGAAGAGAATGCAGAAAAATCAAATTATCTCTCTAACAGCACTATTCATTGTCTTCTACCCAGGAACTTCTCTCTATATTTTCTATTCTGTCATGTCTTTTGTCAATCCCTACAATGGAGAGTTTTTCCCCCAAAAATGTGCATGGAATCCCCCTGTAGCTCTGTGACACCCCAAAATCTGGGTGTCCGTTTATAAACCATCAACCTGCGGAATATCTGTGGACATCGTATTACTCGACATCACGCCGTTGTATCCAATTACTGGGGTCCATAATTCAATAAAAATTTGGGCAGAGTTTCTTTTGTATGGGGAACTCTACTTCAAAACCCAACCTGTACAATAAATTTCACATGACCCATCTGAGGCCCAATATAAAGCATTGACCACACCGGGTCCATTTATAAGTAAACATTGGCCACACCGGGTCCAACTATCCATACTTATATCAAACATGCAATGTTGTATCAAAAATAGTCCATAACAGTTTGATTACAATTATTTTACATATACATGTACAAAAACATAGTTTGCTCAAAAAGTTTTACAAAAGGAGTTATAAAGCCACGAATCGACTTTCTTCACCCTTGCGGCCCCGAATGAGAGCCATCCACCGGAGTGAATCCCGCACCTGAAATGTTTTCCCGTATAGGGTGAGCCAACGCCCAGTTGAGTAAATCCTACAAAGGCTACTCCCCCTAGATGCTCATGCTCATGCTCATGCTACATTCATTTGCAACATATAAACAATCATTCCTTATAAGGATATGCATTCTAAGTTGGAATGCAACAATACCATGCCATGAAATGAGATGACACTCACTCATACACTTTAACCCGAGTCCTCACTGACTCCCACTACACGATGCAATGCCAATGTGTTTTATTCCATCATTTATGTACATATCAAATGACATTTTCAAAACTAGGGTCTTTCTTGGGGATGGATGTTCATGGACTTACACTAATGGTCATCCAAACCCACACACATTATGGACTCTTACACCAATGGAATGCATTTTCCAAATCACCGGGTCTTGCACCCGAGAGGTCGTCATGCCTCTTCTTGCTAACCCCAACTCAATTTATTATGTAACTAAACAGCTTAGCTAGGTCTTTGACCCAACTTTTTCCAAGCCATCCCGTCAATCACCAAGTGTGGTGTTGACATCAACCATGCACACACCCATGTGATGAGATGTTTCCGTTCATATGCAATGCTATGTCCCATTGCACACAACATAATGCTCAATATGCCAAGAACAACACATGAACAATTTTAACATATCCATGGTAAATTTATATCCTAAGCATATAAATACCATATTCATCACAATGTTAATATATCAACACATGCATATATCAACAAGCACATTCAATCATAAATCATATCATAAGCATATGATTCCATGAGTTAAACTTAAGAATGTTATTTTAATTCAATCAAAACAACAATTTTCAAACACTCAAGGCATTTCACCAAACACCTTCAAGGCATAATTTGTATAACACATAGCATGCTTTCAATCTTCATTAAGTCACATAATAAATCACATGTCATACCAAAATCAAGCTAGCAAATTAGCTTAAGCCAATTCTATGCTCACTTTTCCATTTTCATTACATAAACATACATATATATCAATACATAAGCTACCTATGTCAATCATATGTAACTTCCACATACATATAAAAGTCTATTCATGTGCATAAATATATCAAACCCTTAAACTATCAACATTTAAGAAAAGATTAATCCAAGGTAGGAGGAACCCTACATCTTGAAGCTTGAAATGAAGACTAGACTTCAAGAACACACCAAGAACACCAAGAACACCTCAAGATCCTTGATTTATCCAAAATCCACTCTTTGGATCTTTGGTGAAATCCTTCGTTCTTGATATGTACGCGTAGCCCTCGCCGAGGAGATGAACTTTGCCTTTTGGTTCGACGAATTCCGACCGACGGAACTCCCGGAATCGAAGCGGGAAGCTTGAAGATGAATTTTTTTTTCTCCCTTCTCTTGGACGGTTGCTTACAGCTGATGGGGAGATATTTTTCTTCCCAAAAAGCTGATTTAAGAAGGTATTTATAGGCACAAATGTATGGTCCACATCACACCGCATATTTTCGATTTTCGGGTCTGTTTTTCGTCCCGGAATGATTCATTATACCTCGAATTAAGTTCAAATTAATTTTATTTGAACTTTAATTTAATTTTAAGAAAATTTTCAAAAAATTATTTTTGGGGACCTTTAAAATGTCATTCGCCACGTAGTCGCCTCGAACGACGTGCAAAAATTTGACTATCTCAGAATTCGACGAAATTTGACAGGGTGACTAGATTTTGCGATACGAATCTAACGACGAAGTCCGTTTGCTCATCCAAGGTCTAGAGAATGAGTATCTCAAATAAGCATTAGAATGGTAAATGATCATTTTACCCTTATGCACAAAAAGTTAAAATTTGCCCAGGTTTTACAAGCTCCTTGATGTGATTTCCAACATAGGAGCATAAAATAAGGTGGGCTGGACAGGGTGGAGGAGAGCCAGATTTCTTCTTTTGCAGCATTCCTTCCTCTCTCACCTCATTAATCACCAAGACTCATCAAATCCCAAGTAGAGGTGAGGGAGGATCCTAGACGTGCAAGAGTTGTTAGGAGACATGTTGGGGAAGTGTAAGTCAGACCCCCAAGCTGTAGAGTTGAGTTACAAGTTGTCTGTGCAATTTAGCAAAAACCTTCCGGAAGGTCTACAGAAACCTTCTGGAAGGTTTGTGCAGGAACAATTAAATGAAATGAGTCATCAGGAAAAACCTTCCGGAAGGTTCATTCCAGTGGACAAAACCTTCTGGAGGGTTTTAGCAGTAAACTGAAACCTAAGGCAAAACCTTCCGAAAGGTCTACAAAAACTTTTCGGAAGGTTTTCAGTCAGTGAGAATTCTTGGTTTCTTCTCCCTCCAAACCTTTCTCTAAGCTACCCTTTTCCTTCCTTTGACCTCAACTACAACCATGGGGGTTTATCTCATGCCATTTACCTCGTTTTACCTGCATTCACATAAAATTCCATCAAAACGAAATTTAACTTAATTCTTTCTAATTTCCTGACAAAAGAAACAATCATAAGAGATATATTAGCACACAAAAGTATGTCATCTTTTTGTGCTAATCACACCCCCCAACTTGAGCTTTGCTAGTCCCTAGCAAATATTATTTCCAACCACAAGCAACTATGTTCACACAATTCATCCATTCAAACAAATATTTCAACAATGTAAAATTCAAAATCACATTACAATTAAGGGAATAACCTTGAGCAACATTGTGGCATTTCATCAATTCAAAAAGTTGATTACAATGTGTTCAAAAACCCAAAAAAAACAAAAGGCCAAAATCTAAAGGTACTTCTATAGGCCGACACCAAAAAGAAACCCAAACTGTGTATGATCATAGTTCAATCAAAACCCAAGAAGTCTAAGTCCTCCTCCTCATCAAAGGCATCCTCGTCCTCAGCCTCGGACTCTGACTCTTCCTCTTCCTCGTCCTCTTCCTCATCATGCATTTCAACAGTCACTGAGGGTATGGGCACAGAGGTTGAGGGCTCACCTGAAGTCTATGGTGGTGGTGCTTCGGGGATAGGCCTTCTTGGGCCTTTGGCTTCTCCGTATGGGCAAACTTCTGCATCTCCAACCAAATGTAATAAGCCACATCGATGGCCTTCCCAGTCATGAATGCATGTAGCAACACCAATTTCTCCAAGTTTGGGTTCTTCTCCGAACCCTAGGGCATCAAATTGTAATGTAGCACTTTATTCATAACCCCATATGAATGCTTTAGTCCCCCGACGAGTGTCGTTCCCTTGAACGTGGTTGGGTCCTCATAAGTAAGGTTCACATAATCCTAGAGGGTCTTTGCCCATCCACATTGTGTGGGTAAACTGGGGTGGATGTGGGAGGTCTCGCATACCCCATTGCCGTGGCAATTTTATCAGGGGTAGCCTCAAATGTTTTCCCTCTAACATTTGTCCTTAATCTATTCTCATCATCCCCCAAAATGACCAATTTCTGATAAAATTCACGACACATCCCCAAGTTGTACCCATTAACTTCCTTAAACCACAAACCCAACCCCCGTTCAGCAATGATTCTTACAACTTCATCAGAAGGACCGAGAGTGTTCCTATCAACATACCTCTCACATGTCACCCCCTTCTCTTCAATCCTCTTCCTTCGGGCGTCATGTTTCTCCTTTGTCCTCCGCTTATTCCTAACTTGGGAGTTAGAACCTTCACTGGTCCTTTTTCGTGAAGATGAGCCAGCGAGGGTTATAAGCGGATCGAGCGGGTGCCTAAGCTTGAGTCATGATCATTAGGAAGTGTAATAACTTATTAACTTGCAGCGAGTTAGCCTCCTTATGAGTCGGGCACTGCTAATATCTTATTTTAGGAAGAAGGAATAGTCCGATCTATGATAAGAGATCTCATCCTCGGATGATGTAATAGCCAGACTAAGTCCCAAAGTCTTTCCAACCAACTTCAATTGTGAGGTAATAGACTGATCCGGGCGGGTTGGAGAGGCATCTGCCTATAGATAGACTGAAATAAGGAAGACATCTTTCCAGTGGGGAGGGCCAATCTTCTCTTTGATGTGAAATTAGTCAGTTTGAGGTTTGATCTCTATAAATGTTACAATGGGCTGCGCCCAAACCATTCTTGGCTTTACAACTGCAGCGCCTACGGTTGTTGATGAGCTTTCTTCCATTTATATGGTAATGCGGTGATTACAGAATTCCGTTGCACTAATGTGGATCATAAGCAAGAAAGAGAATCGCTTTGATAGAGACTCCCAGGTGCGTATCTGGTCAACAACCTACAGGAATAGCCGGATGTTCTATTTCAAAATCCAGAAATGAAATGACTGGTGGTACCTGTAGAGTTACTCAATGTATCGTCTTTTGATTCTTTTTTTTTTGTCCGAAAGTATTCTTCGGGAGTCTTCATTAATATGCTCCTAGTAGTTCACGGAGAAAAACAACCGACTACATCAGAAGAAAAGGCAGAAGTCTGGGGCACCTGCTACCGGATCTCGTTGAAGTTTACGAATAGAGTTCGGTCGAACGCAACCCAATGAGTTCTTATTCTTCAATAGCAGTCCCTTGCCCAGCTGGGTCGAGGTACCATGCCTTCTCCTTGACAGATGGAGATAGCTTCGAATGATGAGAAAGTGCGATACCTACTTTTAATGGTAAATGCTGTAAGCTCCGGCTTTGCGATATGACCCACGTTGCAATGTTCTAAGATGATGCTTCTGGAAACCGGAATTCATAGAATATGCTAAAGTTGCGGTTAGCCTTTCACCTTCCTTCTTTTCTTATTCTTAGCGAGGAATAGCCCCTTATCGACACGGTAAGTTCACTTCAAGCAAGTGGACAAATTCATGCCTTAAAAGTAAGCAAGAGCAAGTAATCCCGTCATCTCGTGCAAATGAGGGGCAATAGATAGAGGCAGAGAAGACTGCTATTCTCAAGACAAATGCCAAAGCAAATGTACAGAATAAGCTCTGCAGATGAATTCCTGGTGCATGTGTTCTTGTTCTCGAAAGCACTCCCAGTCTCTCCCGGGCGAGCTCGACGGGCATGGTAGCCAAGATAGAAAGGCAGGTAATGGCAATTCATTAAAGGAGGTGTGTGTGTCTGTCTTTCCTGATCTAGTGGCATATCGATAATATGAATATGCCTCGCCTCGAAGATTAAGGAAGAAGAATCCAATCCCTAAAGCAATTCTGGTAATAAGAGCTATCGGCATTACCGCTGTGGGAGGGGCGGAAGAACTCCTTTTCCGAATAGCATTCTATTAGGAGTCCCGCCCGCCGCCGAAGCAAGAGGAAATCCGCTTTGAAGGCAGTTCTTTTAACGGGAACAACTACTTCTAATACAATACCAGCAGGTGCCACATTTGCTTATGAAACAATCGCTTATTTCCCAGTAACCATGAGTTCATAGTTGTCAACGGGAAATATCGTTTATTCAACAATTATTCCTATAGTAATAGAATAGTTCTATTTCTTTTTTGCACTCACTTCGAGAAAGAGAGCTGAAAAAGCAATCACCGCTTCTGAAAGAGGACTTGGGAGCAGGGCCTCTACGCCTTTTGCCTGCATTAGGACTTTTCCTGGTTCTATCTATTAATACGGAATTTCCTGGTATGAGCTCAATCAGCCTTAGACAAGCTTTGTCTCGTCCCTTCCCCAAGAGATATCTATGACTTGCTTCCCCTCGCCCTAATGAGTTAGTTTCCCCCCCTCGGGGAAAAGGGTAAGAACTCGCTTTCGCTAGGCACCAAGGCTTCTTTGACTTCTAAATCAAGAGAGAGATAAACTTTCCTTTAGCCGAACGTTCAGTATATAAAGTTTAATAATCTGCCTTCCTTAGCGATTACACTAAGTAATTACATAACCTTGCTGATTCAACAAGATCTTCAGAAGAAACAGCTGATTATTCTACTACTGATGGAACCTCTGATCCTGCGTCTACTGAGTCCTCAATTGCTGCATTTCCACTCAGTTACGAAACATCAAGTTAAGCTATTTTTTGCTCCCAGAGCTAGTTGAAGAAGACTCACTACTTAAGAGTGGAGTCCCAAGCCAAGCAAGACCAACTTAGTTCGACTGAGCACCTACGTGAATGGCCCAACGATACGAATTTGCACAACTACCGATAGCCAGCCTACTTACCAGAAGAAGGATCTCTTTCTCACAGCACCCACGCAAGAAAGAATGCGCCTGCTACCGCTAACGGAACAGAAACTCTCGTCATATGGAGGTTTAGATCCAGTCAATACTTTAGCCTAGTCTAGAGGTTAAGTAGCCAAATAAGCATCTGATCGAGATGAAGCAGCAGCAGTTTCTTCTGAGTTTGGTTATGTTTCATTGGCTTCAGTTGATTCTGTTTCTTCTGTTGATAATCGGGTTAGCTTCACAACGCCAAAGAGATACGTTTTGTAAGGTTGTGAAGCTTCTTACTTGGTAGTTATCCCCAACAGTGAGTTGTCGTTGATCCAGTAGTGACATGAAATTGAGACACGAGCGGAGCAAACAGAGGATGCTGTTTCATAGAGAGGAGAGAAAGAAGTAGGCTTAGTCAAGTCAAGCCGTAGTTAGCGCGTAGCCACATTACGGCTTAACTGACTACACTACTTGCGTTAAAGCGGCGTGTTCGAGTGACGTCTCGTGTTATCCGCTCCACTGGGGACTAAATAGTCAACCAACAACAAGGAGGGCTACTGGTGTCTTGTAGGCGGCTGCTTACAGAAAGCAATAAGTGGGTGCAGGGTTGCCTCCGGTAATGCAAACAATTTACCTGAATTTATTAAAGGTGACGTAGAGGGACGTAGGGTGTCAATCAAAGCAAAGGTTTTGGTACGGTATATGACAGCAAGCACTTAATCCGGTATTTCATAATATTCCCATATTGCATACAAGATATTTATAAATAAGAGTTATCTAGCGAGGTAGCTTGGAGCCCGCAATCAGCTCCGGTTTCACAGTCCAGGGACTAAGGAGAGGTTGGGGGGCATGACGGAGCTTCAGTCTGCAAACCCACTTTTCTTAACAGTTACAGTGTATGTTGGTGGTTGCCAGTGGAAGAACAAGTCTTGGCGTCAGGTCGCTTCCCCTATTATCTGATACGCCTTCCCGAAGCCCGCCCTTGCTTTTGTTGGTTCAAGGTCGGCTTCTTAATGATAAGAACAACCCCGTCGTATATGAGAATTGAATCTCGTACGGCTCATCAAGCAGAAAGACAAAAATAATGGTCAAAGCCGCTGACTACTTCGCATTGCGAATCTTCGCTTATCCATTTGACTTCGCCCATTTGAATTGCATATATCAATGTGTCTGGCTAGCTCAAAAAGATGATCTCTTAGCACCTGTTCACTATATGTAAT
>CM042193.1:26819955-26964825 GCA_023539305.1 Ilex asprella | reverse complement strand
CAAGTTGGCGTGGATCCAAGGTCGTGCTAGCAACATTTTCTATTTTTTTGATAGTATATCCGCTACATGGAATAGAGTTGACCGAACAAGGGGTCCTACTTGGAGATTAAGTCGAACTATACCTTGCGTGGTTCGAGTGGTCCCGTCATATGCACGAACAGCTGTAGTGAAGAGCAAACCAGGAAGGGTAAAAATGAGACTGCCTAGCTGTACTCAATGTGAAAATCTTCCATTTTGCACCAGTGTCTATCAAGACCCTCTTGATTTTTGGTAGTGGTCTACAAAGGCCTCTACATACAGGGGTCGAGTATGGGGATAACGAATGTAAAGTCAAAATCATTCTAAGTGAAGGTAATTGGTTGGGGAGAAAATAGACTTCCCGCCATAGCAAACCCTCAGGTGGAATGGAATTAGGGGCGCTTGCTTGTGCTAGCCTTTTCCAGCCCGATGGACTTGTGAAGTGGACAGAAGTTCCATAATCGAGATCTGGGCGGGAAGATTTTCTTCAACTGGTTGGGTCTGTAAGAGATATAGAAGGACGGCTTCGACAAAGCAGGCTGAGTCCCCCAACCAGTTGGGACTGTGGCTGCGAATGAGAAATTCTTCCCGATCTGGTGGTATTGACTGATGCTGTCTGTAGCACAAGGGAAGGGTATTGATGCAAAGATCATCAAGCCTCAATGGAATGGACCTAGCCAAGTGTGGGATAGCCGTTCTGCTAGGCTTCCCCGCCATGTCCCCCGACTGCTGCTTGGCGTGGGGTAGCATAAGTCGTTTCCAGTGAAAGGGTGAGCGGCTCTCGAGAATCTGCCACCTTGAGGACTGAAATGTTTGGAGTAGTAGAAGATGGTTGAGGATTTTGTGCTACAAAAAAGGGCATAACCATAGGAGAAGGAATCGTCACTAGCGGTTGTTTAGGTGCCGTAGACTGCTTGTCAAAGTTTCCATAACAGGGTGGCACTGTACCATAAGGATGAGAAGTCTGATTAAGGCTAGCTTCTTGTTGTTTTGGCATGCTTGAAGACGTTTGGCTCTCCATGGGAGCCTTGCCCTCTCTCTTCACATGGTTAGTAAGTGGATTCGTGAACCATGTGAAGAGAGAGGTTCGATGGAGCAGCGGTGGATGTTGAGAGTTGGAGAAAATTCCCATCAAGTTAGAATTTATAGATCAAGGGCCCTCCTCAATGAGGTTTTGAACAAAATGCCTAAGAGCTATGCATCTGTTAGTGCTATGCCCAACATAACGATGAAATTTTCCATTTTGGGGGCATAGCCTAGAGGCTTAGGTTCTGGAGGCGGTCGATAGGTAGGCAAGCCCATCATGTTTAATACACTTGTCAAAGAGAACCCGGTCAGCAAAAGAAGTCAATTGTCGACGCCTACGCTGACCATTGCTTTGACCTTTCAAATTTGACTGTTGAACAGGAGCACTCTGGACTGTCGAAGCGATGGGGGCTACCTGGCGTGGCTGCTGATTTTGATGTTGTTGGGATGAAGGAGATTTCTTTTGTTGCCCTAATTGGAGTGGAACACAGGAGTATTGTTGTGGAGGTGGTTGACTATGAACTTGAGATTGCTGGTAGGTCCCTGTCGTCTTCGTTTTGGCCAAGAGGGACAACAGAGTTCCAATACCTAAGATTGTCAACACAAACCACCACGAGTTGGGTTCACGCCCCTCCATAGCCATTCCAATCATCCTCGCAATCAAGATGAACATGAAAAGGGTTGGACATAGGGGACAGACGACGACCGATTTGGGGAAATTGAAACCTTAGGGTTTTGCAAGAACCCTTGAAATTTTCGATTTAAAACTCTAAGATCTAACTCAAATCAGGGAGAACCTAGGAGGTATAAAGGTTGGGAAGGGGATTTCAAAGATAAGAAAGGAGTAGGAGGAGTGGAGAGGGTTTGGGGTGGTCTGATTTAGGAGAGAATTGAAAAGGCTTTCGAAAAAAAAAACTAATTTAAAACCCTCGTTTTTAGGTTTTAGGGTCGACCTTTCGGAAGGTTTTGCTCACTAGAAAAAAAAACATTCCGGAAGGTTCTTGAATAAACCTTCCGGAAGGTTTTGTCTTTTCTGCAAAACCAATCCTTTGTTCAAAAAATCACACCCAAACCATCATTTCTCCATTCCAAAACCTTTTTAGCATAAATTCAAGGACATCTAACCTACCCAAAACTTGAATTACATTTATGGATCATAGTTTTGATCACGCCAAAAGTCATTCCCGAAATTGCAACAGGATTTAAGATTTTGATGTTTTCAAAGTATAATGCATAGATTTAAAACTCAGCTACCAAAATGAATACTCAAAACATAAAGCATGAATTCAGATAATAGGAGCATTACTCAAGCTTATCAAATATCAAATGTTGAGCAATATTCCCCCATTCTTGCAAGTATGGAGTTAAATAACAAGTTTCTCAAATGAATGAACTAAGTATACATGAGCAAAACCACAGTCTTGGATACTAGGTCAAAGTATGCACCTACAAAATAATTTGCCACTTGTGTGCGTGTGAATTAAACAAGTAATTTGAGCATTTAAAAAATAGAATTTACATTCGAATGGCTAGACAACCTCAGTTTCAATGCAAAATTCGCCAAGGGACACTCTTAAGCAATAAACGCACACAAGTTATCCTGGTATGCACTCCATGTGTACATGTGATATAGAATCTTGTGTTCAAAACAAAGTGCTCACATGTAATCCAAAAATGAAGTTCATATGTGAAAATGAAGCGGCATTGGTGTAGTCTCATGAATAGAAAGCTAGTGCATTAGATAGTAAGACATAACTCATCATTTTCTTTGAAATTATGTACCTCCCATGCTTCTCTAGATCACTTAGGACTTTAAAGGTTATAATGGGGCCTTGGGGTGATATCTAGGTAAAGAAAATGAAGGATATAGGGTAACAAAGAGAGTTGTTCTGAGTGAGAGACTTTTTATTTTGGAAAATCACTTCCCTTTCCATGGGATTTTGATTCTCGTATCATCACCACTCCCTTAGTTTCTTCTCTTTCCTTTCCTTGACATTTCCCTTTTCTTTTTATTTTTCTTCTCTTCTTTCGCCCATTTTCTCCTTTTCTTGAATTTTTCATCTTTTTATGTTCAATTCATTGAGTTTCAACCTCATTCATCCCTTTTGTTTGCATTTTCACACCACAGTTCCTTCTTTTGCAATCACTCAATTTTGCTTTAGGAACAACCAAGGTAAGGTAGGTATTTCTTATTTTCTTTGGCTTGGTTGAATGTGTGGCATAGAAACGAATTTTAAAATAGGCTCAATCAAGGCACTAGGGATAAAATTTGCACACGAAAAAGGCAAAGGCTCAAAATATTCAACGATGGCCTAAGATCACTTCTAGGTCCGCATGGGAAGGCATTATATGCTCAAGAAAAATCAGTCTACAACCCAATTCAACCAACCAAAACAAGGGTAATGAGACTATTGAACATATTTGAGATTGACAAATTGTTCTTTGAGGAATTGTAAGTTCCCTCCAAAAAGAATTGAGACTAAAGCTCTCATGGATCCTTACTCATCTCCACTACTTATGTCAAGCTTAAAACATGAATCCAATCCGTAAATTGCCTAAATTACACATTCAAAAATCACATACAGATGAGTTTGAAAATCAATACATATGTGATGCTCATGCATAGGATCAACTTCCATAGAATGCTCATGTGCACAAAGTTCACAACAACGATCAACATGTCATCCAACACATAAACTCTTCATGAAGGAATACAGATCAACTTTATATATTTTTCATCAAAAATTTTCAAAATTTTCACATATTTTTCACTATTGTGAGCAAAAATCAAAATTTTCCAACAACCTTGGTGTATCATACAAATGGTGCACCTCACCCCCCAACTAGATTCATGCATTGTTGTCAATGTAATAAAAAGATATAGTATGCAATGAAAGACAGTAAAAAGATGAGAAGGGTAAGAGAACATCTCGCAATTGAGCTTTTGGCAAAAACACCAAGATCTGGATCTAAGAGAAACCAATCTATAAAACAAAATAAAGTGAGTGACATAAAAAAAAATTGACAGAAGTAAATAAAAGGAACTGTACACTAGAAAAGATAAAAACTAGCTAATCCTCCACAACCTCTGGATACACCGGGTCAATTAAATCTTCCTCCACCCTCTGTTCTTCAAAACCCTCAAAAAATGGCTTGAGTCTTTAGCCATTGACCTTGAATGTCTGGCCATCTTTAGGGTTTATGATATCCACTGATCCGTTGGGGTAGGCCACCTTGACAAGATAGAGGCCATCCCAACGAGATCTTAATTTTCCTTGGAAGAGGGACAGACGAGAATTATACAAGAACACTTTTTTTCCAGGCTTAAATGATTTCCTTGTGATGGAATTATCATGAAAAACTTTAGCCCGTTCCTTTGAAAATTTGGAACTCTCATAGGCATCTCTTCGAATCTCATCCAATTCATTCAATTCCAACTTTCTCTGCTCACTAGCCATTCTCAAGTTAAAGTTCAAGGTTTTTATGGCCCAGTAGGCCATGTGCTCTATTTCAACAAGCAAATGACAAGCTTTTCCATAAATTAGCCGGTATGGAGACATGCCTAAAATAGTTTTATAGGTTGTACGGTACACCTATAAGGCATCGGTCAATCTGACTAACCAATCCTTCTTGTTTGGATTTACCATTTTTTCCAAGATATTCTTAATCTCCCTATTAGCTAATTCAGCTTGACCATTGGTTTGTGGGTCGTATGCAGTGGATATTTTGTGTGTAACGCCATATTTAAACATTAATGATGCAAATAACCTATTACAGAAATGAGATTCACTATCACAGATCATTGCATGAGGCATCCCAAACCTTGAGAAAATGTTCTCTTTGAGGAACTTGACTACGACCTGGTGGTCATTAGTCTTGGTTAGGATAGCCTCCACCCACTTGGACACGTAGTCCACTGCCAGAAGAATGTACAGGTAACAGAAAGACATGGGGAATGGACCCATGAAATCGATGCCCCAACAGTCAAATATTTCAATAACAAGCACGGGGGAAAGGGGCATCATATTTCGACGGGTCACACTTCCCAATCGTTGGCATTTGTCATATGCCTTACAATATGAAACACAATTTTTAAAAAGAGAAGGCCAATAGAAACCTGACTGAAGAATTTTTGCTGAAGTTTTCTTTGTCGAGAAATGTCCGCCACAAACTTGGGAGTGGCAGAATGCAAGGACGTTTCACTATTGATTTTCGGGCACGCATCTCCTCATGACTTGGTCTAGGCAATATTTGAACAAATACGGATTGTCGAAGTAAAAATACTTCACGTTTGCCATGAATCGTCTTTTATCTTTCGGGCTCCAATGTGGCAGTATTTGTCTTGTTGCAATGTAATTACAAATGTCAGCATACCAAGGACAAATTGAATGAATTGAAAGTAAATGTTCATCAGGAAAAGAGTCAGGAATGGGAATATGCTCATTAGTTTCTTGCACCACCAATCGGCAAAAGTGATCCGCCACAACATTCTTTACTCCGTTCTTGTCTTTAATTGTCAAATCAAATTCTTGCAAGAGGAGGATCCACCGAATGAGCCTTGGTTTGGCATCCTGCTTAGCTAAAAAATCCCTCAAGGCAGAATGGTCAGTGAAGACCATAATAGGCGAACCAATGATATATGAACAGAACTTATCTAAAGCAAATACTACGACTAGCAATTTTTTTCCCGTGGTGGTGTAATTCACTTGAGCCTCATTAAGTGTCTTGCTAGCGTAGTGAATGACATATGGTCGATTTTACTCCCTCTGACCCAGCACTACGCCAACCGCGTAATCACTTGCGTCGCACATGAGCTTGAAAGGAAGATCCCAATTAGGTGGTCGCATGATAGGAGTCGTTACAAGCATGTTTTTTAATTTTTGAAAAGATGCCTCACAATTATTTGACCACTCAAAGGGGACTTCTTTAGACATTAATTGGGTCAGGGGTCGGGCCAATACACGAAAATTCTTAATAAATCGACGATAAAAACTTGCATAGCCCAAAAATGACCAGATTCCCTTGATGGCTGTCGGCGTGGGAAGGTTGGAGATGGTCTCCACCTTGGATTTGTCAACTTCAATGCCCCTTGCCGACACTATGTGGCCCAACACGATTCCTTCCGTCACCATAAAGTCACACTTTTCCCAATTCAAAATAGGATCCTTTTCTTCAATTCTCTCCAATACTCTCTCTAAGTTCTCCAAGCATCTGTCAAAGTAATCACCAAATATGAAAAAATCATCCATACACACCTCCACAATCTTTTTCACCATATCGCTAAAGATCCCCATCATGCACCATTGAAAAGTCCCAGGGGTATTGCATAGTCCGAACGGAATATGGCGACAGGCGAAGGTACCATATGGGCAGGTGAACGTTGTCTTCTCTTGGTCCTCCAATGCTATCTCAATCTGATTGTTGCCAGAGTACCCATCTAAGAAACAATAGAATACGTGCCCTGCTACCCTTTCCAAAACTTGATCCAAAAATGGCATTGGGAAGTGATCTTTCCTTGTACAAGCATTGAGTTTTTGGTAGTCAATGCAAACTCTCCATCTGGTTATGATTCTTGTCGGTATGAGTTTATTTTCCTCATTCTCCACTACCGTGACTCCCGATTTCTTTGGTACTACTTGTGTGGTACTTACCTACTTGCTATCGGCGATCGAAAAGATGATACCCACATCAAGTAGTTTTAAAATATCCACATTCACCACCTCTTTCATGTTGAGATTTAATCTTCTTTGAGGTTGTCGAAAGGGTTTGGCATCCTCCTCAAGGTAGATTCGATGGGTGTAAATGATAGGGCTAATCCCCTTGATGTCCGCGATAGTCTACCCTATTGCTCATTTTTGCTTCCTCAATAACTCCAAGAGTTTTTCTTCTTGTTCCTCCTTCAAGGTTGAGCTTATGACTAGTGGGAACGTCTCTCCTTCGCCAAGATAGGCATATTTCAAGTGGGAGGGTAACGGCTTCAATTCTAGTTTTGACTTTTGTTCATCTGACGGGAATTTTTTTTCTTGCTAGGGTAACTCCTCAAAGGTGGGAATCTAACTTCCAATCCCCTTCAAGTCTTCACTCTCCTCTTGCTTTTCCAATTCTTCTAGGTCAATAATTTGTTCCTCCTTTAATTTTAACATTCTTTTCAACTCCATTTTCTCCTCAACTAACGTGTCAATTCAGTTTACATCATTCACCTCCTCGTCATCTTCCGGCTGTTTTGCTAGGTTGAACACATTAAGCTCCATTGCCATGTTCCCAAATGCCATTTTCATCAAATTATTTTTGCAATTAATCACAACATTAGATGTAGCAAGGAAGGGACGTCCAAGAATAACAGGGATTTGGGAACTCAGATTAGCCATGGGATGTGTATCTAAGACAATAAAATCAACGGGGAAGTAAAAATTATCAATTTGAACAAAAACATCTTTCACTACTCCCCTTGGTGTGCAGATGCTATGATTCGTCAGTTGGAGTATAATTGAGGTGGGCTTCAATTCCTCAAGTTGAAGTTGTTGATACACCGAATACGGGAGGAGATTGACACTTGTACCCAAATCAAGCAATGCTTGCTCCACCTGACAATTCCCTATAGTTATGGCAATTGTTGGACAGCCAGGATCCTTGAATTTCGGAGGAGTGTTGGTCCTCAAAATGGAGCTCACTTGCTGGGTTAAAAATACCTTTTTTGAACATTCATCCTCCTCTTTACCGTGCATAGATCCTTCAATTTTTTTTGCACATGACGGTATTTGCTTGATAGCGTCGAGGAGAGGGATGTTGATCTTTACCTGCTTGAACATCTCCAAAATGTCAGTATAATTAGCCACCTTGACAGGTGGCTTCAAACGATGGGGGAAAGGGGCAGGCATAGAAGGAATAGACATGTGCTCATCTATCACATTTTCTTTTTCAACTACAACTTCATCTATATTTTAGCTCACCTCACCTTTTTCGGCCACACTTTCTTTGGCCTCACCCTCATTTTCTCCTTGTATTGACTATGGAACTTTGGGTGAAACCTTTGGCACCACGGTCTTTTCTAATTGTTTGCTACTTTGAAGAGTGGTGAATTCCTTGAGTTGTTCGCAACTCTCTTGGGTGGGTGAGGCCACTTCAACCACATGTTGGCCTTTGGGATTCTCTTGGGGTTGAGCGGGGAATTTCCCCTTCTCTTGTTGAGACAACCCAATGGCATTGGTGATCTTGGTGAGTTGGGTAAAAATGTCCTTTTTGAAAGTGGTTTGGCTTTGAATGAAGTTGTAAAGTACATCCTCCAAGTTCCTCTTATGGGGAGATTGATAGGTGGATGGATTTGATGGTCCTTGATTAAAAAAGCCTTGTAGAGGAGGATTTTGTGAAAAATTTTACTTTAGTGTTGTCGATTGATACCCTTACGGATTTGTCCGTGGGTATTGGGAGCTAGACATTTGCCCATGACTTGGGTATTGACCTTGTTTAGGTGGCACAGGAGATGAGTGTGCATTGGACCCATGAGGAATGTGGTTCTCATTTCTCAAATTGAAATTAGGGTGGTTACCCCGGATTGTAAGTGTTGGAATATGGAGAGAATGATTGCCTCGGTTGATTGAAGGCATGGACTTGTTCATGGTATGCTTCCCTGTGCGCCGAAATGCTCGGACACTCCGATGTGGAGTGCTCAACATTCTCACAAATAGAACAAACCTCCTCGGTTCTTGATACTTTGGACACCTTCCGTCTCCTATTTACCTCAAGATTCTCTACTTTTCTAGACAATTTGGAAATTTGTGAAAGTAGGTCTTCCCGGTCTTTTAGCTCATAAATTCCTCCCCCTTTATGTTGGCCACTTCCCTAAGGTAAAGATCTTGGCACATCGATAGGATCAGTGATGTGCCATGACTGTGAATTTTTGGACAAGGTATCAAAATAGTCCAACGCCTCATCGGGTTCTTTGTTAAAGAATTCCCCGTTGCACATTATGTCGATAAACTGTCGATGACCCGATGTAATTCCTTCATAGAAGAAACTCACTAATTGCCATGGTTTAAAACAATGATGTGGGATGGACTGTAGTAACTCTTGTACCTTTCCCAGCATTTGTAAAATTTTTCATTGGGATTCTTCGAAAAATTTTGAATTTGCTTCTAAAGGGTGGTGGTTTTGTGCACAGGGAAAAAATTCTTCAAAAACATGGAGATTGCTTCTTCCCAAGATGTCATAGTCTGAGATCTTAAGGACTGAAACCAAGCCTTAACCTTGTCACTCAAGGAGAATGGGAACAATTGCATCCTAGCTATTTCTTCCATATTATGATTAGGGGTAAAATTTATAACTATTTCTTCAAAATCCCTTATATGTGAATAAGGGTTCTCACCTTCATTTCCGTGAAATTCGGGAAGTAAGTTCAACATCCCCAGTTTGACTATGAAGATATGAGCTTGGACTGGGAGAAGAATGCATGAGGGCGTGGTGCATCGGGTTGGTTGAAGGAAATCCCTCATTGACCTAGTCGGAGGGTCAAGTGGGATACTGTTCCCCTCATTCCTAGGTGGGGGAAAATGCACTCGGGGGTTGGGCCTTCTAGGTTGTTGCAATCCCCCATCCTCCAGAACTTTAGGATTGGCACCTACATCGTCAAATTTGTCACCTGCATCCTCTGGTGAGTCTTGGTTAATATTCATATTTGGGTCCATGAATTGCCTAACCAATCGGTGTTGCTTGTCCTGCCCCCACATACAACAAAGGATCTAAAAAAAAGTTTTGAAATTATACACAAACAAAGATATGTACACGTACCACGTACCTCAGCCCATGATGAAGATCACGGAACGTACCTCCGTCGTTCGAAAATCACCTTCTTGGTTTGACACTTGTTGTCCTCGGCAATGGCACCAAAAAATGATTGATAGAATACCTTGCCTCCGTTAACCCCTAATTACTATCCCTTAGACTATGCAATCTATGGACGCAGGGAAGGATTTCTCTCCCTTGGGAAAGTGTCAAAAGAAAGGGCAAGGAGGAAGGAAAATGGGATGATGTAAATATGAGATGTATATGCACAAAAATGCTCCGCAATCGCAAGGAGACTTTCGTGGGTCGTGTTTTACTTGATGGTATTCCAAGGTCGATTTTATAGGGAAGGAAGTAAACCAATGTGAAAGTGATTTGGTGAAAATGAAAGTGTAAAATCTTTGTTCTTGAAAGTTGTTTGGTGAAGTGTGTACTAATGAAAATGTAATGAGAAAACAAATGTTGGCAAACCCAAGAGGTCACTTCAAAGGGAATACCATCTCAACTCCAAACCCTCCTCTGATAGAGCATAAATGAACGATTAATTCACGGGAAGCTAGGGATAAAATTGGTGAGTATCTAAGCATAATGCATGACTAAGTCTACAGAATATCAAAGACTCACCAACTCATCCACTGTCAGCCTGGTCAAACCGAACCGTTGAACTCATAAGAGAGGGAGGAGAATGAGTTGGAATGGTATACCCAAGTGGAGGTTTCCCTTGGATTTACCAACTTAATGATTTAGCTACTCATGCTTGAAATGAAACCAACAATGTAATGAGAGTGCATGGGAAAAATATGAAGATTTCGAGTAACTAAGTGCAAGAAATTAAAGGCTAAAAGTGAAAACATTTCAAACCCATTTTACAGCTAAGAAAAATTAAAGACTTGGTGCATTAATGGTGAAGCTTTAAATGAGCATTAAACCAACAAGAAACATGAAGGAAAATAACATTAATGACATTCAATGAAGTTCTACAGATCCTTACAAGAGATTACAAGGCAATGTGATGAAGAAAATGCAGAAAAATCAAATTATCTCTCTAATAGCACTATTCATTGTCTTCTACCTAGGAACTTTTCACTATATTTTCTATTCTGTCATGTCTCTTGTCAATTCCTACAATGGTGAGTTTTTTCCCCCAAAAATGTGCATGGAATCCCCCTGTAGCTCCTTGATGTGATTTCCAACATAGGAGCATACAATAAGGTAGGCTGGACAGGGTGGAGCAGAGCCAACTTTCTTCTTTTGCTGCATTCCTTCCTCTCTCACCTCATTAATCACCATGACTCATCAAATCCCAAGTAGAGGTGAGGGAGGATCCTAGACTTGTAAGAGTTGTCAGGAGACATGTTGGGGAAGTGTAAGTCAGACCCCTAAGCTGTAGAGTTGAGTTACAGGTTGTCTGGGCAATTTAGCAGAAACTTTCCGGAAGGTCTACAGAAACCTTCCGGAAGATTTGTGCAGGAACAGTTAAATCAAAGGAGTCATCAAGAAAAACCTTCTAGAAGGTTCATTCCAGTGGACAAAACCTTCCGGAAGGTTTTGATCTAGTAGCCAAAATCTTTCGGAAGGTTCATTCTAGTGGACAAAACCTTTCGGAGGGTTTTGACAGTAAATTGAAACCTAAAGAAAAACCTTCCAGAAGGTCTACAGAAACCTTCTGGATGGTTTTCAGACACTCAGAATTCTTGGTTTCTTCTCCCTCCAAACCTTCCTCTAAGCTACCCATTTCCTTTCTTTTACCTCAACTACAACCATGGGGGTTTATCTCATGCCATTTACCTCGTTTTACCTGCATTCACAAAAAATTCCATCAAAACAAAATTTAACTCAATTCTTTCCAATTTCCTGACAAAAGAAACTATCATAAGAGGTATATTAGCACACAAAAATATGTCATCTTTTTGTGCTAATCACATATTTATCTGTTTGGTTAGTCATTATTTAGAGAATTTATTTGGCTAAATGCTTGTGGGAGATATCATTAAAACTTTAGAAAACTTATTTAAGCACCATTCAAAGAGAATTGAGGTATTCATATAAGTTTGGGAGAAATATTGGTTATGATGAGTTAGTGTAGTAAAAAAAAGATGAGAATTTTGAAAATTATTTTAATTTGATCCTTCATGAGGTAGATGGGAAAAAATATAGGAAAACAAGAAACAAGAGAGGGGGCATATGGTGAGTAGAGATGGAGAGTAAAATGCACTCACTCATAAACACATGTCGAGAACTAGATGGAGCGTAAAACGCACTCATTCAAGAAAAGGCGAGATGGAGCGTAAAACGCACTCGCTCAATAGGAGGTGAGATGGAGCATAAAATGCACTCACCAAACGAACGAAAAAGAGAAAAAAATGAGAAAAGAAAATTGTTAGACCTTCTAGTTTTATGTTTGCTTTAATAAGCGGAGGTTAATGTGAAATGTAAGTCCATAGAGTTGATATTGAATAATGCCTATGAAGCATTTGATTACGTAAATATATTTGGATGATGATTAAATTGAATAGTTTGGATATGTGCATGTATTTAAAGGGTCATGAGTAGAGGTAAAACTAAGGAGTATGTTGAATTGATAGACTTTGCATTGTTTTGAAGTTCCTTGTGAATTATTACTTGTAGTAACTTTTGGGGCCATTATTTAGATTCATATTGATCCATTGTTTGAGTAGTTGATGGTTAGAATTAGTTTATAGGATTTTTGTCCTTATAATTTTGCTTGAAGACAAGCAAATATTTAAGTTTGGGGGTATTTGATGAGTCGGTTTTATACCTACAAATTGTGTACTTTCGGCTTGATAAAATTGCAAGTTTTTGATTATTTTATGTTCATTTCTATTTTTTTATGTGTTTTGATGTTACTTGGTAGGAATCATCATTTGGAAGGAAACAAGGTCAATTTGGAGGCTTAAAGGTGAAGAAATCAATAAAATACATTTTGGAAGGGTTAGCCCACTAGTTTCCCAAAGTTTTGACACAGTACTTCTATTTTTACCTATTTTTGACCATGATCCACTTTGAATCTAAAAAGTGAAAAACATGAAAGTTGTAGATCAGGATGTCTTCTTTATTGTGTCAAAATTTCAGCTCAATCGGATTGCTAGATCAAAAGTTATGATAATTCTACGAAAACTGGTTCGGAGCAGAAATAGTACCAGTACTCGCCCTAGTGCTGTTCCAGCACTTTTTTAGCACCCCTGCGCCCACATACTGCTCATGTAGCGCTGATCTAGTGCCGTTTCAGCGCAGCTGCGCTTGTGGTGGCTTTGAACGCGAATTATAACTTGCTTTTGACCCGAAATTTGACTCTAATGTCTCCTATATGCTAGGTTTTGAGGGGGATATTAATATTCTGACTTTTGGTGGATGAATATACCTGGGGAAAAACCAAGGAATTGGAAGAAAATTGAAGACAAGAATCGAAGGAACCGACACGACGAAGATCAGGCTTGAAGGCTAGAGAGAGATTGAAGATTTCAACTAAGTTTTCATTCTTTTCATTTACTTTTACTTCTTGATTTTCTAAGATGTTTAATTTTAGAATGATGTCTTTCAATTACATTATGAACTAATTTTTTATTAAGATTGCAATGGAACCAAATGTTTAGTTTGATTAATCTACTCTTGATTCTAGTACTCTTGATCAAACATGAGTTGTTTGTCATATTTTGTGCTTAATATATAATTGTTTGGCCATCAATTAATTTGATAACCTAGATGAAATTGGGAGATGAATTCTAGGTTTAGATCGGAATATGATGACATGCGTCTGGTTTATTCTTTTTAGGATTGAATAGCTGGGTTTGTGTATAAGATAGAAATATACCTATGCGCCGTGTGTTTCTTTTATGAGATTTTGGATTTAATGAATCTATTCCAACTTATTTTGCATAGGAATATAGTAATTTAATTGGGAGAGATATATTTATCTTACTATCGGAAGAGGTTTGATAAATAATTTTGGAGTCTCAGTTAACAACTTATTTTGATCAATTAACTGGAGAAAGAGTAGAAAGATTTATACGAAGCATTGGGGGAAGTTGTAATCTTAACTTCTTTTATCCGGTAAATTCAATCCTTGATTATTAAATTTAGATTTAGTTTTAAATTAGTGAATTCATCTTTAATTCCAATTGTTTAAATAAAATTGAATTGATACAAAATTAGTACTTGAAATTTATTAGCAATAATTCTCCGTGGGAACGATACTCTACTTATCACTTTATTACTTGTTGATCGTGTATACTTGCATGTAAATTATCAATACCAAATTTGGACAACAAAGGACCCATGAGAGCTTTAGTGCAAATCATTTTTCGAGGGAACTTACATTTACTGAAGATTTTTTTTTTCAATGTCAAATTTTTTTAATAATCTCATTATGTTTCTCTTGGCTAGGTGCATTTGGGTAGTAGACTAATTTTGTCTTGATATTTACAATGTCCTCCTATGCTTACCTAGAAGTGATTTTAGGTTATTTTTGAAAATTTTGAGCCTTAGCCTTGTTCTTGAGAAAATATTAACCCTAGTGCCGTGATTAAGCCTAACTGAAATTTGTTTCTATGCCATACATTTGACCATGCCAATGAAAAATATAAATATCTACCTTACCTTGGTTGTTCCTTGAGCTGGAAATGAGTGATCACAAAAGTGAAGGAAGTGTGGTGTGGAAATTCAAGAAAAGGGATAATTGATGTTGAAACTCAACGAGTTCAATAGAAAAAAAATAAAAATCCAAGAAAAGGAAGAGAAGGGATGAGAATAAGAAAAGAATGATCAAAAGAAAAGGAAAATGTTAAGGAAAAGAAAGAAAAGAAACAAAATAGTGTGGTGATGTTCTAAGAATGAGAATCCCATGAAACAGGAGGAGTTTTTGAAATAATATCCTTTCACTCGAAACAACCCTCTTTGTTATCCTATATCTTTCGTTTTTGTTGCCTCAATATCACCCCAAGGCCCCATTATAACCTTCAAAGTCCTAAGTGATCTAGAGAAGTACGGGAGATGCATGATTTTAAAAGAAAATGGTGAGTTAGTTTTTCTACCCAATGCCTTAGCATTTTTTTCATGAGATTATGTCAAAGTTGCTTCACTTTCATACATGAACTTCATTTTTGGATTACAAGTGAGCACACTTTATTTTGTGCACAAGATTCTATCTCACATGTACACATGGAGTGCATGTCAGGATAACTATACTGTATTTCATTGTTAAGAGTGACCTTTGGTGAGTTTTGTATTGAAGCTAAACTTGGCTGGCCATTCGAATGTGAATTCTGCTGCGTAAACGCTCAAATTACTTGTCCAATTCACATACACACGAGTTTCAAAATGAATGTGTAGGTGCATACTTTAGATTAGTATTTGAGGCTATAGTGATGCTCATGTGTGCTTAGTTCGACCATCTGAGAAATGTGTTAAATAGCTTCATGCTTGTAAAACAGGTATTGCTCAAGTTTGATATTTGAATGAATTGAGAATGCCTTTGTTTTTTTTTTAGCATAGGTGTCTTGCATTTTGGGTGTTCATTTTGGTATTTTAAAGTAGAAATCCATGCCTTGTGTGTTGAATGCATAAAAATTTTAAATTGCATTGCAATTTCGATAATGAATTGGGCATGATGGTTCAAATGGTGGTCTACAAGTGTAGTATATGTTTAGGAGGTAGTAGAGGTCATAAAGAGAGTGTTAGAATGTGTAGGGTAGGTCCTAAAATGAAGAGGAGTGGAGGTGTGTTGGACAGCTGGGGTGTTTTGCAAATAAGGCAAAACATACTGGTAGGCCCTACAGCTAGGTTTTGGCTACTGTCCTACACCTATTTCCAAACCTACCGATATTTTGTGGTCAATGGAGTGAAACCTACTGGTAGGTTTTCATTGACCTACCAGCAGGTTTCACCCAGAATTCCAAAATTAGGGCTTTTAATCGAATTTTTTCAGTGAACCCTTTCATTTCCCCCTAAATTACAAACCCTATTGCACTTCTCTCTCACTTAATCCACCTCTTAGGCTTCCAAAACATTCTCTTGCACCATAAATCTCTCAATCCCCAACCATAGGACTGTTAATTTGGTGATTTTAGTGACGAATTGGAAAAATTCCTTTTTGAAACCCTAGATTTGCCGAAAATCCCTCAAGCCCTAACCTCCCTTCATCTTTGCAAAACCTCAAAAATTTCTAAAATGGCTCGCCAAGTAATGGTTCTCCAGGATGTCATAGACCCGATTGAGGGTCTCTTCTTGATCCTTTTCACACTCTTGACTTTGGGGGCACTGTTGCTTTGCATGGCCCAAACCAAGTGAACCTGACCCGACTCTTCTTAACCCGCGGATCCTAGTGGTCGTAAGAGGAGTGCGGAGGGGTCAAGCGGGGACCAGAATGAACAAAGGAATAAGGCCATAAATGAGGCGAGGAACCAGTTGATCTAAGGAAAAAATATCACATGCGAGCGACACCTCGACTACATTTCTATTAGCCTGAGTGATTAGCACAAAATATCACATATTTATATATGCAAACCATCTGTTAATTAACGGTTTTTGTGATGCTATTGATGGAAGTTATATACATCGAGTTATTAATGATGACATTTTATATTTGCAGCTAAAAGGTGTTAAACAAGACTCTCTTTAGCACTTCAACAAGGACGAAGATAAAAGGGGATGAAAGAATGAGAATTGGAAAGCTCAACGGTTGCTGAAACAGGAGAAACAACAGACACCATACCGATACGGTACCGTATCAGTACGTTGTACCTGTACTGTCTGTCAAATTTTTTCCCAAATCTCTGCATTTGAAGCTCTGTCACTTTGCGGACCCCACCATCAGCTCTCCCCTACTCCCCTGACATGCCCATAATACTATTCATCCCTTTCACACCATGGATTGGATGTTTGGAGCTTGGATCATCAATGAAGAGAGAGAGAGGTCCAACCCATGCCCCCTGCAACCTATGGATGGAAGGGACATCCCAAGCTACCCCTGACCTGTAGAGGCACATTTTGGAGGGAAAAGGAGGGGAGAGTACAACCTTATTTGAAGTAGGGGAGATATAGAGAAGTGCTGCTGGGTAGGAGATGAAGAATAGTGCTTTTAGTGAGATAAATTAATTTTTCAGCATTTTCTTCATTACATTGCCGTGTAATCTCTTGTAAGAATCTTTAGAACTAGATTGAATATCATTAATGTTATTTTCCTTCATGTTTGTTGTTGGGTTTAATGCTCATTTAAAGATTTACCATTAATGCTCCTAGTCTTTTACTTTTTCTTAGTAGTAAAATGGGTTTGAAATGTTTTCACTTTTAGCCTTTAATTTCTTGCACTTAGTTACTCTAAATTTTCATAGTTTCTCATGCACTCTCATTACATTGTTGGTTTAATTTTAAGCATGAGAAGCTAAAACATCAAGTTGGTAAATCCAAGGGAAACCTCCATTTGGGTATACCATTCCAACTCATTCTCCTCCCTCCCTTATGAGTTCCATGGTTCGGTTTGACCGGGTTGAGAGTGGATGAGTTGGTGAGTCTTTGATATTCCGTAGACATAGTCACGGATTATGCTTAGATCCTCATCAATCTTATCCCTAGTTTCTCGCGAATCAATCTTTCATTCATGCTCTATCGGAGGAGGGTTTTGAGTTGAGATGGTACCCCTCATTGGAGTACCTCTTAGGTTTTCCAACATTTGTTTTCTCATTACATTCTCATTGATACACACTTCACCAAACAACTTTCAACCACAAAGATTTTACACTTTCATTTTCACCAAATCACCTTCACATTGGTTTACTTCCTTCCCCTTGGAATAGACCTTGGAATACCACCAAGTAAAACACGACCCACAAAAGTCTCCTTGCGATTGAGGAGCATTTTTGTGCATATACATTTCATATTTACATCATCCCATTTCTCTTTCTCCTTGCCCTTTCTTTTGACACTATCCCAAGGGAGAGAAATCCATCCCTTCGTTCATACATTGCATAGTCTAAGGGATAGCAATTAGGGGTTAACGGAGGAAAGGTAAAATCACAATCATTTTTTACGCCGTTGCAGGGAAAGGCAAGTGTCAAACCAAGATGGTGATTTTCGCATTGCGGAGATAAGTCCCGTGATCTTCATTACTGGCTGAGGTACGTGGTTTGTGTACAAATCTTTGTTTGTGTATAAATTCAATTTTTTTATAGACTCTTTTGTTATATGTGGGGACGGGACGAGCAACACCGATTGGTTAGGCAATTCATGGACCCTAATATGAACATTAACCTAGACCCACCCGAGGATGCGGGTGAAAATTTTGATGATGTAGGTGCCAATCCTAATGTCCAGGAGGATGGGGGATTGCAACAACCTAGAAGGCCTAACCTCTGAGTGCATTTTCCCCCACCAAGGAATGAGGGGAACAATATCCCACTTGACCCTCCGACTAGGTTAATGAGAGACTTCTTTCAACCAACCGATGCACCATACCCTCATGTATTCTTCTTCTAGTCCAAGCTCATCTCTTCATAGTCAAACCAAGGATGTTGAACTTGCTTCCCGAATTCCACGGAGTCGAGGGTGAGAACCCTTATTCACATATAAGGGATTTCGAAGAAATTGTTGCAACTTTCACCCCTAATCATAATATGGAAGAAATTGCTAGGATGAAATTGTTCCCATTCTCCTTGAGTGATAAAGCAAAGATTTGGCTTTAGTCCCTAAGATCTCGGACTGTGACATCTTGAGAAGAAGCAGTCTCCGTGTTTTTAAAGAAATTTTTCTCGGTGCACAAAACTACCACCCTTAAGAAGCAAATCCAAAATTTTTCGGAGAATTCCAACAAACAATTTTATCAATGCTGGGAAATATACAAAGAGTTGCTACAGTCTATCCCACATCATGGTTTTAAACCATGACAATTTGTTAGTTTCTTCTATGAAGGAATTACACCGGGCCATCGACAGTTTATTGACATGATGTGCAACAGGGAATTCTTGAACAAAGAACTTGATTAGACGTTGGACTAGTTTGATACCTTGTCCGAAAATTCACAGTCATGGCACATCATTGATCCTACCGATGTGCCTAGATCTTTGCCTCAGGGGAGTGGCCAATAGAAAGGGGGAGGGATTTATGAGCTAAAAGAACGGGAAGACCTACTTTCACAAATTTCTATACTGTCTAGGAAAGTAGAGAACCTTGAGGTGAATAGGAGACGAGAGGTGTCCCAAGTGTCAAGAACCGAGGAGGTTTGTTCTATTTGTGAGAATGTTGAGCACTCTACATCGGAGTGTCCAAGCATTCCGACGCTTAGGGAAGCATACCAGGAACAAGTCCATGCCTCAAACCAACCAAGGCAATCATTCTCTCCATATTCCAACACTTACAATCCAGGGTGGAGCAACTATCCTAAGTTAGAGAAATGAGACCATTCCTCATGGGTCCAATGCATATTCATCTCCCGTGCCACCTAAACAAGGTCAATACCCAAGTCATGGGCAAGCTTTTAGCTCCCAATACCCACGGACAAATCCGCAAGTGTATCTATCGACACCACCATAGTAGAATTTTTCACAAAATCCCCCTCCACAAGGCTTTTATAATCAAGGACCATCAAATCCATCCACCTACCAACCTCCCCATAAGACAAACTTGTAGGATGTACTTTATAACTTCATTCAAAGCCAAACCACCTTCAACAAGGACATTTCGACCCAACTCACAAAGATCACTAATGCCATTGGGTTGTCTCAACAAGAGAAGAGGAAATTCCCCGCTCAACCCCAAGAAAACCCCAAAGGCCAACATGTGGTCGAAGTAGCCTCACTCACCCAAGAGAGTTGTGAACAACTTAAGGTGGTCACCACTCTTCGAAGTGGCAAAAAATTTGAAAAGACCGTGGTGCCAAAGCTTGCACCCAAGGCCCCATTGCCAATACAAGGAGAAAATGAGGGTGAGGCCAAAGAAAGTGTGTTCAAAAAAGGTGAGAAGAGTGAAAATAGAGA
The DNA here is from genome assembly GCA_023539305.1 of Ilex asprella. NCBI lineage: Eukaryota > Viridiplantae > Streptophyta > Magnoliopsida > Aquifoliales > Aquifoliaceae > Ilex > Ilex asprella. The sequence goes on along the minus strand of CM042193.1, from coordinate 26,945,017 downwards.
TGATGTTGTAATTGAAAAAGAAAATGTGATAGATGAGAACATGTTTATTCCTTCTATACATGCCCCTTTTCCCCATCGTTTGAAGCCACCTGTCAAGGTGGCTAATTATACTGACATTTTGGAGATGTTCAAGCAGGTAAAGATCAACATCCCTCTCGTTGACGCTATCAAGCAAATACCGTCTTGTGCAAAAATTTTAAAGGATCTATGCATGGTAAAGAAAAGGTTGAATGTTCAAAAAATGGCATTCTTGACTGAGCAAGTGAGCTCCATCTTGAGGACTAACACTCCTCCGAAATTCAAGGATCCCGGTTGTCCAATAATTGCTATAACCATAGGGAATTTCCGGGTGGAGCAAGCTTTGCTTGATTTGGGTGCAAGTGTCAATCTCCTCCCCTACTCGGTGTATCAACAACTTAAACTTGAGGAGTTGAAGCCCACCTCAATTACACTACAACTGGTGGATCGTAGCATCCGCACACCGAAGGGAATAGTGGAAGTTGTTTTAGTTCAAATTGAAAATTTTTACTTCCCCGTTGATTGTATTGTCTTAGATACACATCTCATAGCTAATCTGAGCTCCCAAATTCCCGTTATTCTTGGACGACCTTTCCTTGCTACATCTAATGCTGTGATTAATTGCAGAAATGGTTTGATAAAATTGGCATTTGGGAACATGACTATGGAGCTTAATGTGTTCAACCTAGCAAAACAACCGGGAGATGACGAGGAAGTGAATGAGGTAAATCGAATTGACATCTTGGTGGAGGAGCAAATGGAGTTGGAAAGAATGTTGAAATTGAAGTAAGAACAAATTGTTGACCTTGAGGAATTGGAAAAACAAGAGGAGATTGATGACATAAAGGGGATCGAAAGTTGGATTCCCACCTTTGAAGAGCTACCCAAGCAAGAAAGAAATTTTTTCCATCAGATGAACAAAACCCAAAATTAGAATTGAAACCGTTACCCTCCCACTTGAAATATGCCTATCTTGGCGAAGGAGAGACGTTTCCAGTAGTCATAAGCTCAACCTTGAAGGAGGAACAAGAAGAAAAACTCTTGGAGTTTTAAGGAGGTGCAAGAGAGCAATTGGGTGGACTATCGCGGACATAAAGGGGATTAGTCCTATCATTTGCACCCATCGTATCTACCTTGAGGAGGATTCCAAACCCTCCCGACAACCTCAAAGAAGATTAAATTCCAATATGAAGGAGGTGGTGAAGGAGGAGGTTTTTAAACTACTTGATGTGGGCATCATCTTTTCAATTGTCGATAGCAAGTGGGTAAGTCACACACAAGTAGTACCAAAGAAATCGAGAGTCACAGTAGTGGAGAATGAGGAAAATGAACTCATACCGACCAGAGTCATAACCGGATGGAGAGTTTGCATTGACTACTGAAAACTTAATTCTTGTACAAGGAAAGATCACTTTTCAATGCCATTCCTGAATCAAGTTTTGGAACGGGTAACTGGGCACCTATTCTATTGTTTTTTAGATGGGTACTTCGGCTATAATCAAATTGAGATAGCATTGGAGGACCAAGAGAAGACAACATTCACCTGCCCATATGGTACCTTCGCCTATCGCTATATGTCATTCAGACTATGCAATGCCCCAGGGACCTTTCAACGGTGCATGGTGGGGATCTTTAGCGATATGGTGGAAAAGATTGTGGAGGTGTTTATGGATGATTTTTCTGTATTTGGTGATTCCTTTGCCGGATGCTTGGAGAACTTAGAAAGAGTGTTGGAGAGATGTGAAGAAAAGGATCTTGTTCTGAATTGGGAAAAGTGTCACTTTATGGTGACAGAAGGAATTGTGCTGGGCCACATAGTGTCGGCAAGGGGCATCAAAGTTGACAAATCCAAGGTGGAGACCATCTCCAACCTTCCCACGCTGACAACCATCAAGGGAATCTAGTCGTTCTTGGGCCATGTAGGTTTTTATCATAGATTTATTAAGAATTTCAGTGTTTTGGCCCGACTCTTGACCCATTTACTATCTAAAGAAGTCCCCTTTGAGTGGTCGAATGATTGTGAGGCATCTTTTCAAAAATTAAAAAGTATGCTTGTCACGCATCCTATCATGCGACCACCTAATTACGATCTTCTTTTCGAGTACATGTGCGACGCGAGTGATTACGCGGTTGGTACAGTGCTGGGTCAGCGGGACGAAAATCAACCGTATGTCATTCACTACGCTAGCAAGACACTTAATGAGGCTCAAATGAATTACACCACCATGGAAAAAAATTGTTGGCCGTAGCGTTTGCTTTGGATAAGTTCCATTTATATATCATTGGTTCGCCTATTGTTGTTTTCACTGACCATTCTGCCTTGAAGTATTTATTAGCTAAGCAGGATTCGAAACCAAGGCTCATTAGGTGGATCCTCCTCTTGCAAGAATTTGATTTGACAGTTAAAGACAAGAAAGGAGTAGAGAATGTTGTGGCGGATCATTTATCCCGACTAGTGGTGCAAGAAACCAATGAGCATATTCCCATTCCCGACTCTTTTCCTGATGAACAACTACTCTCAATTCATTCAATTTTTCCTTGGTAAGCTGACATCTGTAATTACATTAAAATAGAGCATTTACCGCTACATTGGAGCCAGGAAGATAAAGACGATTCATGGCGGATGTGAAGTATTTTTACTTCAATAATCCGTATTTATTCAAATATTGTCTAGACCAAGTAATGAGGAGATACGTGCCCAAAAATGAACAGCAAAATGTCCTTGCATTCTGTCACCCCAAGCTTGTGGCGGACATTTCTCGGCAAAGAAAATTTCAGCAAAAATTCTTCAGTCAGGTTTCTATTAGCCTTCTCTGCTTAAAGACTGTGTTTCATATTGTAAGGCATGTGACAGATGCCAACGATTGCGTAGTGTGACCCGTCGAAATATGATGCCCCTTTCCCCCGTGCTTATCATCGAAATATTTGACTGTTGGGGCATCGATTTCATGGGTCCATTCCCCATATCTTTTGGTTACATGTACATTCTTATGGCAGTGGACTACGTGTCCAAGTGGGTAGAGGCTATCCCAACCAAGACTAATGACCATCGGGTCGTAGTTAAGTTCCTCAAGGAGAACATTTTCTCGAGGTTTGGGATGTCTCGTGCAATGATTAGTGATGGTGGATCCCATTTTTGTGACAGGCCATTTACATCGTTAATGTTCAAATATGACATCACACACAAAGTATCCACTGCGTACCACCCACAAACAAATGGCCAGGCTGAATTAGCGAATAAGGAGATTAAGAATATCTTGAAAAAAATGGTTAACCCAAACAAGAAGGATTGATCAGTCAGATTGATAGATGCCTTATTGGCGTACCGTACTGCCTATAAGACTGTTTTAGACATGTCTCCCTACCGATTAGTTTATGGAAAAACTTGCCATTTACCAGTTGAAATGGAGCACAAGGCCTACTGGGCCATAAAAACCTTAAACTTTAACTTGAGAATGGCTGGTGAGCAGAGAAAGTTAGAATTAAGTGAATTGAATGAGATATGAAGAGATGCATATGAGAGCTCCAAAATTTCAAAGGAGCGGGCCAAAGTTTTTCATGATCATTCCATCTCAAGGAGGTCATTTGAGCCCGGGCAAAAAGTGCTTTTGTATAATTCTCGCCTCTCTATTTTCCAAGGAAAATTAAAATCTCGTTGGGATGGCCCCTATCTTGTCAAGGTGGCCTACCCCAACGGAGTTGTGGAAATCACAAACCCTAAAGATGGCCAAACATTCAAGGTCAATGGCCAGAGAATCAAGCCATTCTTTGAGGGTTTTGAAGAACAAAGGGTGGAGGAAGATTTAATTGACCCGGTGTATCCAAAGGTTGTGGAGGATTAGCTAGTTTTTATCCTTCTAGTGTACAGTTCCTTTTATTTACTTATGTCAATTTTATTTTTATGTCACTCACTTTATTTGGTTTTATAGATTGGTCTCCCTTAGATCCAGATCTTGATGTTTTTGTCAAAAGCTCAATTGCGAGATGTTCTCTTACCTTACTCATCTTTTTATCGTCTTTCATTGCATACTATATCTTTTTGTTGCATTGAGGACAATACGTGATTCTAGTTGGGGGGTGAGCTACACCATTTATATGATACACCAAGGTTGTTGGAAAATTTTGATTGTTGTATGCATTATTGAAAAAGACGTGAAATTTGTGAATATTTTGAAAATTTTTGATGAAAAATATCTAAAGTTGATCTGTATTCCGTCATCAAGAAGTTGTGTGTTGAATGACATGTTGATCGTTGTTGTGAATTTTGTGCACATGAACATTCTATGGAAGTTGATCCTATACATGAGTATCACATATATATTGATTTTCAAACTCATCTTTATGTGACTCTTGAATGTGTAATTTCGGTGATTTATGGATTGGATTCATGTTTAAGCTTGACATAAGTAGCAGAGATGAATTTGGATCCATGAGAGCTTTAGGGCCAAATCCTTTTTGGAGGGATATCACAATTACTCAAAGAACTATTTTTCAACATCAAATTTGTTCAATAGTCTCATTATGCTTGCTTTGGTTCAGTGCATTTGGATTGTGGACTGATTTGTCGTGATCATATAATGCCACCCCATGCGGACCTGGAAGTGATCTTAGGCCATCTTTGAATGTGTCGAGCCTTTGCCTTTCTCTTGTGCAAATTTTATCTCTAGTGCCGTGATTGAGCCTTGATTGAATTCGTTTCTATGCCATACATTTGACCAAGCCAAAGAAAAGAAAAAATATCTACCTTACCTTGGTTGTTCCTAAAGTGGATGTGAGAGATTACAAAAGAAGAAACTGTGGTGTGAAACTGTAAACGAAAGGGATGAATGTGGTTGAAACTCAATGAGTCAAACATATAAGAATGAAAAATACAAGAAAAGGAAAAGAATGGGTGAAAGAGAAAAAGAAAAAGGAAATGTCAATGGAAAGAAAGAAAAGAGACAAAGGGAGTGGTGATGATACGAGAATCAATATCCCATGAAAAGGGAAGTGTTTTTCTAAAATAAAGGTCTCTCACTCGGAACAACCCTTTTTATTACTCTAATTCTGTCATTTCTTTTACTTAGAAATCACCCAAGGCCCCGTTATAACCATTAAATTCCTAAGTGATCTAGAGAAGCATGGGAGGTGCATAAGTTCAAAGAAAATGATGAGTTATATTCACAATTCAATGCATGAGCATTCTATTCATAAGACTATGCCAAGGCTGCTTCACTTTCATATATGTACTTCATTTTTGGGATTACATGTGAGCACTTTGTCTTGACCACAAGATTCTATGTCACATTTACACATGGAGTGCATACAAGGATAACTTGAGTGTGTTCATTGATTAAGAGTGTCCCTTGGTGAGTTTTGCATTGAAGTTGAGTTTCCCTAAGCTATTTGAATGTGAATCCTATTGTGTAAATACTCAAATTATGTGCTTAATTCACACACAAGCAGATTGGAAATCAATGTGTACATGCATACTTTAGACTAGTGTTGGAGACTATGGTTTTGCTCATGTTTGTTTAGTTCAGTCATATGAGAAATGTGTTAAATAACTCATGCTTCCGGAATGGAGGAATATGGATCAAGTTTTTGATATTTGATATGACTTAAGAATGCCTGATGATGAAGTTTATGATGCGTATTCTGGATGTTCCTTTTGATAAGTTGAAATAGAAATCCATTCCATGTAGGTTGATTGTATCAAAGGTTTAAATCACTATGCAATTTCAACATTAATTTGGGCATGATGGTTCGAATTGTGGTTTTCAAGAGGAGTACATTGTTGGAATGGAGTAATGGTCATTAGGAGTGTGGTAAAAGTGTCTAGGGAATTCCTCAGTTGAAATAGTGTGGTGAGAAGAGCTCAGCAGAAATTTTGCAGCCAAAACAACAGAGACCGTACCGGTACGCAAAGGCTACTAGAGTTCGAGGTACCGGTACACTGTACTGGTACGGTCTGCTGAAGCAAGAAAAAAATTAGGGCTTTTTATTTTAAACCTATCGATAAACTTCATTTTCCACCTAAAAAATTCAGCCTTAGCTCTCCCTCTCCCTCACTCGAAAGCACCCAAGGCCCCTTTCCTATTCCTCCCTCCTTAAACCCTAGACCATCTCCCTCCTTCTAGCCGATTTCTGGTGCTCTCCTCGCCAAAGAGTCTTGCTGTCGTTTCCCCAAAATCCCGAATTTCTTTTCAAGCATTTTCATATGGCTTGTCGAATGGGAGTGGTACTTGAACCAATAAACTTGATTGAGGGTCGATTGTGGTTCATTTTTGCGTTCCTCTCAGTATGGGCACTGTTGCACTCCATGGCCTGTACCAAGAAAGCGGGGTCCAAGTCTCCTCCACCCGCTGAGCCTAGTAGCCACAAGATGAGCGGTGAGGGACCAAGCATAGATCCTGAGGAACAACGAAAGAGGGCGAGGACGACGGCATGACTCCAGTTTATTGGGGACAAAGGTGTCACATGTGAGCGACATCTTGATTTCATTTCGCTCACCCTACGACATGAGGTGGTAAAAATCGTCAAAGGACATGGGATGCAATTCTGGTTTGAACCTGTTGAGGGGTATAACCTATCCTTGTGCAGAGAATTCTACTAGACACTTAGGGGGGTGACAGTGCAAAATGGGGAGACACTGAGAGCCAATGTGCAGGGTAAAGTGTTTGAAGTCACCCAGGATGTCATTGCCACCCTCCTAGGGGATTATCAGAGACCACCACCTTTCTCGCCTGTGTATCCTCACAATGTGGACAAACCGAAGACCAAGGTTGAGTTTGTTGCTTTGATGTATGAGGACCCTTCAAAATTTAGGGGAACTGTGCACAATGGGGGCTTGAACCATGTGTATGGGCTTTTAAACAAACTTCTCCATTATAACCTTCTCCCGAGAGTTGCAGAAAAGAAGCAAAATATGGAGAAGTTAGCCCTTCTTGATGCGGTTGTGTCGGGGAAAACAATTGATTTTGCTGTGATTATTTGGGAGGTGATGAAGGATTTTACTGCAACTGTGAAGCCAATGACCAACTTGCCATACGAGAGTCTGGTGACCCGGATGTGCAAGCACTTTAAAGTGAAGAGTTATACTTTCGATAAGATCACCCCTCCCGAGATAGGAGCTATTGGCAAAACCAGCTGTAAAAAGAGGAAAGCAATGAGTCGAGCTGAGCGAGCTCAAATGGAGGCTGACCTGGATGACATGCTGCCAACTGCTCCCACTAGGCCATTCACACATGTGCCAACGCGTTCAATAGACCAACACCTTGATGCATTGGAGGGATCAATGCGGGGGATGATGGCCTTGTTGAAAGAGCTCTTCATACATACTTTCTCCAGGAGGCCCATCCCTACTGGATCCCCTACTTCTGTTGGTGGCACTTCTACTTCTGGTCCTTCTACTTCAAGAGTGGTTGATAATGATGATGATGAGAAAGATGATGATGAGGATGATGGTGATGAAGAATAGGATTGTGTTTGGTTTTTTCTTTTTGTGTCTTGTTGGATTGGGAATGATGTTATTAGAAAAGAATTGTAGGCTATTTTGTTTGTTTTTGATGTCCTACTTTATGTACTCCAACTCTATGACATATTTATGGAAAACCATGGTTTGATAAATTGTGTTCATGTTCATGAGGTGAATTGCGTTATGATTTTTACTTTCAAATTTTTTGGATGAATGGATGTTTGAAGGGATTGATTATGCATGATGCTGCATTTTTTCATACTACAAATAATTTCTTTACTAGGGACTAGAAAAACATAAGTTGGGGGGGTGTGATTAGCAAAAAATATGACATATTTATATGTGCCAACCATCCGTTAATTAACGGTTTTTGTGATGCTATTGATGGAAGTTATATATATCGAGTTATTAATGATGACATTTTGTATTTGCAGCTAAAAGGTGTTAAACAAGACTCTCTTTAGCACTTCAACAAGGATGAAGACAAAAAGGGATGAAAGAATGAGAATTGGAAAGCTCAACGGTTGCTGAAAAAGTAGACATTGTACCGGTATGCAGTACCAGTACGCAAAGGCTACTGGAGTTCGAGGTACCAGTACTGTCAAATTTTTTCCCAAATCTCTGCAGTTGAAGCTCTGCCACTTTGCGGACCCCACCATCAGGTCTCCCCTACTCCCCTGATACGTCCACAATACTATTCATCCCTTTCACACCATGGATTGGATGTTTGGAGCTTGGATCATCAATGAAGAGAGAGAGAGAGAGGAAGAAGCTGGGTGTGCAGACAAGCTCTGCACACCCCTTTCCAACCCATGCCCCTGCAACCTATGGATGGAAGGGACATCCCAAGCTACCCCAGACCTGTAGAGGCACGTTTTGGAGAGAAGAGGAGGGGAGAGTTTAGCATTATTGGAAGTAGGGGAGATATAGAGAAGTGTTGCTGGGTAGAAGACAATGAATAGTGCTTTTAGAGAGATAAATTGATTTTTTTGCATTTTCTTCATTACATTGCTGTATAATCTCTTGTAAGGATCTTTAGAACTTGATTGAATATCATTAATGTTATTTTTCTTCATGTTTCTTGTTGGTTTAATGCTCATTTAAAGATTTACCATTAATGCTCCTAGTCTTTCACTTTTTTCTTAACAGTAAAATGGGTTTGAAATGTTTTCACTTTTAGCCTTTAATTTCTTGCACTTAGTTACTCTAAATCTTCATAGTTTCTCATGCACTCTCATTACATTGTTGGTTTCATTTTAAGCATGAGTAGCTAAATCATCAAGTTGGTAAATCCAAGGGACACCTCCACTTGGGTATACCATTCCAACTCATTCTCCTCCCTCCCTTATGAGTTCCATTCTCGTGAATCAATCGTTTATTCATGCTCTATCAGAGGAGGGTTTTAAGTTGAGATGGTACCCCCATTGGAGTGACCTCTTAGGTTTGCCAACATTTGTTTTCTCAGTACATTCTCATTGATACACACTTCACCAAACAACATTCAACCACAAAGATTTTACACTTTCATTTTCACCAAATCACCTTCACATTGGTTTACTTCCTTTCCCGTGGAATCGACCTTGGAATACTACCAAGTAAAACATGACCCACGAAAATCTCCTTGCGATGGGGGAGCATTTTTGTGCATATAAATCTCATATTTACATCATCCCATTTCCCTTCCTCCTTGCCCTTTCTTTTGACACTATCCCAACGGAGAGAAATCCTTCCCTTCGTTCATACATTGCATAGTCTAAGGGATAGTAATTAGGGGTTAACAGAGGCAAGGTAAAACAACAATCACTGAGGAACAAGGTTGTTCAACTCATTGTTGCCCATGGGATGACATTCTGGTTTGAGCCTGTAGAAGGGTATAACTTATCTCTATCTTGGGAATTCTATCAAAAGCTTTGGGTGGTAGAGGTGAATGAGGTTGAGATTGTGAGGGCAAATGTCAGGGGAAAGACGTTTGATGTGACCCCCGCTATCATTGCTACCCTTATACACTATGAGCGACCGTCTTCCTCTATGCCGGTTTATTCTCATAACATCACCCGAGTCAAAACTATTGCTAGGTTTGTAGCTTTGATGTATGATGACCCTAGCCAGTTCAAGGAGACGGTTAAGGTTGGAGGGTTAAAACACTCTTATGGAATTTTAAATAAACTTCTTCATTACAATTAACTTCCGACGGGCGCGAAAAAGACGCCGAACATTAAAAAGTTGGCTATTTTGGTTACAGTCATGTCAGGAAAGACAGTTGACATTTCTTTTTTCATTTGGGAAGTGATGAAAGATTTTGCTGAGACACAAAAACCTAAGGCCAATTTATTTTTTGAAAATTTGGTGACTCGGATGTGTCAGCACTTCAAGTGCAAGGCCTATGCATTTGACAAACTCATTCCCCCTAGGACAGGGGCTATAGGAAAGGCCAACAGTGAAAAGAGGTTGGCGATAAGTCGGGGGGAGCGAGCTACGGCTTCAAGGCCAGAGTTTGAGGCTGCTAGGCCTTCATCTTCTGCACTATCCACTAAGCCTATCTTCCTGGATCCTCCACCTTCCGTGCCATCTTTTGGACCATCTACAGGACCATCTTTGTTAGTCCCATCGACCTCTGCAATTAAGCGCTCTGTATCCCAATGCCTCAATGCATTAGAGGTGGCAGTGCATGGTATTTGGACAATGATGACAAAGCTATTCATGTATACATTCCCACGGAGGCCTATCCCGGGTGGACCACCACATCCAACTACTGGAGCTCCACCTTTTGCCTCTGTCCCCTCTACCTCCATAGTGGTTGAGGTGGGAGATGATGATGATGAAGACACTGAGGATGAGGAGGCAGAGAGTGACTTTGATGCGAGTGATGATGATGGAGAGGGAGATCAGGAGTAGGGTGTTATCGTTTCTGGCTTTTCTTTTTGTCTTAGATTGTACATACCTTAGAGTGGAGTAGCTGGCCTTATAGAAAAGTCCTTAGGTCATAGGCCATTTTGTCTCTTTTTTGATGTTTGACTCCATGTACTCCAATCTTGAAACACATTAATGAAATACCACAGTTTTTGTTCCATTTGTGCCAAGTTCATAATGTTAATTGCACTATGATTTTGATATTTTGAGTGTTCGAAGGATAATTTGGGGACATGGGTTATTGTAGTATTATACTCAAGTTGGGGGTGATTAACATAAAATATTGCATTTTTCAAGTGCATTTGCATCCCTTTTGTGGTTAATATGAGGGGATATGCATCATTTGTGCTATTTATGGAATTTTGGTATGTTTGCAAATAAAAGGTGATAAATGATACTTTTTATGCCTTCTCATGGTGCTTAAGATTAATAAGGATGAAGGGATGACTTGATGATAGCTCAGCAGGTGAAGGAACCAAGAAATTAGCAAAACAAGGGAAAACCTAACGGTAGGTTTTATTTATTGGACCTACACCTACCGCAAAACCTACCGATAGGTTGAGTCCACTAGAGTGAAACCTACCAGTAGGTTTCCACCGACCTACCGGCAAGTTTTACTGAAAACTGCCAGATTCTGCATGTCAACCTCTACAACCTTGGGGGTTCCACCAAGCACACTCCCACTTGTCTCTGACATTCCTTACACACTTGACATCCCTTCCTCAACCTACATTGGAATTTTGGAGCTTGGAAATTAATGAGGAGTGAGGAGTGAAGAGTGAGGAGAGAGAAGAAGTTGGGTGTGCAGGCAAAGCCTGCACTTGCCTACACCAACTCATCCCTTTTCAGCCACAATGGATGGAAATCACATCACACAACTAGGGTACACTCTATGGGCATTTTTGAAAGCTCAATACACCATTATTCAATTATTATGGGGGGACCCTACTTAAAAATAGAAGACCCTACTTAAAAATACCTATCGATAAGTTTTTGGCGTTCTACCGATAGGTTTTGTCTAGATTTGACAAACACCTGCTCACACGACTCCACTTACTCTGGGGGCCTAACTCTTGTCATCCAAACCATATCCTGACATATTTGACACCACATGATGCTCTCCTAACCCCTAAAGTCAGATTTCAAGTGATAGAGAGATGAGACTCAAGAGAGAGAAAAGGGATGGTTGGGAAAGCATGGGAGGAGCATACTTGGCCTATTTTTTCTTGTTCAAGTGTCCAACCTCTCTCCACTCACTTCATGTCAGCCACTTATGACCAGAGAGAAAGGGATGGATGAAAATGCAGTCTTCCTTCACATACTTTCCGATCATCAAGCTTTTAAAAAGAGAGAGAGGGTACCTAAGCTTAGGAGTACTGTAGAGAGAGAAAGGAAGGGTTCTTGCTTTTTCTTCACCATTTTCATTCTCCCAAGCTTCAATCTACATGTAATCTTTCTTTCTAACACTTTAATCTTGTTTATTTCATGTTGAATTGAGTTTTGCTAGGGTTTACTAGTTCTATTGCTTGCATTTGGGTATTTTCTCTTTAAGCTTTACATTTTTTGTATGAATGCTATTTCTTTTGTAGTTTAAACTTCTTCATACATTAATGCATGTCTATTATTTGATTTCATTATCATGTTTTTCTCTTTAATATTTTATATTTCCTTTATCATGAGTAGCTACCGATAGGTTGAGTCCACTGGAGTGAAACCTACCGGTAGGTTTCCATCGACTTACCGGTAGGTTTTACTGAAAAATTGCCAGATTCTGCATGTCAAGCTCTACAACCTTGGGGGTCCCACCAAGCACACTCCCACTTGTCCCTAACACTCCTTACACACTTGACATCCCTTCCTTAACCTACATTGGAATTTTGGAGCTTGGAAATTAATGAGGAGTGAGGAGAGAGAAGATGCTGGGTGTTCAGGCAAAGCCTGCACTTGCCTACACCAACCCATCCCTTTTCAGCCACAATGGATGGAAATCACATCACACAACTAGGGGACACTCTATGGGCATTTTTGAAAGCTCAATACACCATTATTCAATTATTATGCGGGGACCCTACTTAAAAATAGAAGACCCTACTTAAAAATACCTACCAATAGGTTTTTGGCGTTCTACCGATAGGTTTTGTCTAGATTTGCCAGACACCTGCTCACATCACTCCACCTACTCTGGGGGCCCAAATCTTGTCATCCAAACCATATCGTGACATATTTGACACCACATGACGCTCTCCTAACTCCTAAAGTCAGATTTCTAGTGAGAGAGAGGTGAGAATCAAGAGAGAGAAAAGGGATGGTTGGGAAAGCATGGGAGGAGCATGCTTGGCCTGTTTTTTCTTGTTCAAGTGTCCAACCTCTCTCCACTCACTTCATGTCAGCCACTTATGACAAGACAGAAAGGGATGGATGAAAATATAGTCTTCCTTCACATATTTTCCGATCATCAAGCTTTTAGAAAGAGAGAGAGGGTACCTAAGCTTAGGAGTACTGTAGAGAGAGAAAGGAAGGGTTCTTGCTTTTCCTTCACCATTTTCATTCTCCCAAGCTTCAATCTACATGTAATCTTTCTTTCTAACACTTTAATCTTGTTTATTTCATGTTGAATTGAGTTTTGCTAGGGTTTATTAGTTCTATTGCCTGTATTTGGGTATTTTCTCTTTAAGCTTTACATTTTTTGTATGAATGCTATTTCTTTTGTAGTTTAAACTTCTTCATACATTAATGCATGTCTATTATTTGATTTCATTATCATGTTTTTCTCTTTAATATTTTATATTTCCTTTATCATGAGTAGCTACAACTTTTAGTTGGATAATCCAAGAGTAATTTCCTCTTGGGTATGTGAAATCGACTCTATTTTATTCTTCATCATAGTGTAAAATATTTGGTTTGACTAGGTTGAGTGCAGACGTGAATGTGAGCTCTTGATACACCATAGACTTGTCACGAGGTATTCTTTTTCTGAACACAACTACATTAGTCTTTCCTTTCCTACGAATCAATCAAACCTCGAGACACCATTGGTTGAATGATAGAAAGAGAGGACATTCCGCTATTCATTTTTTGGTGTACTTCTCCTTTTGACTTGATCAGAGCAATATTTGAACAGGTATAGGTTGTCGAAGTAAAAATGCTTCAGATCCTCCATGAATCTTCTCTTATTTTCCGTGCTCCAATATAGGGGTATTTTTCTTGTGGCAAAAAAATTGTAAATGTCATCATACCACGGACAAACTAAATAGATAGAAAATAGATGCTCATCAGGGAAAGAATTAGGAATAGGGATGTGCTCTTCGGGGTCTTGGATAACAAGCCATGACAAGTGGTCTGCCACCACATTCTGGACTCCTTTTTGTCCTTGATGATTAGGTTGAATTCTTAAAGGCGAAGAATTCACTTAAAAAGTCTCTGTTTATCGTCCTTCTTGGAAAACAAATACTTCAAAGTAGAGTGATCAATATAGAATACAATAGGTGAACCAATGATGTATGACCAAAATTTATTGAATGCAAACACTGCAGCTAGCAACTATTTTCAGTAGTGGTGTAATTCAGTTGTGCTTCATTTAGAGTTTTTCTAGCGTAGTATATCACATACAGACTTTTATCTTCCCTTTGATTGAGCACTGCACAGACTGCGTAATCACTCGCGTGGCACATGAGCTCAAATGGGAGTTTCCACTTGGGTGGTCGCATGATTGGAGGTGAGGTAAACATACCTTTAAGTTTTTTGAAAGATTCCTCATAACCATCCGACCACACGAATGGGACATCCTCTGTTAACAAATTCTTCAAAGGTCTTTCCAATATTCTAAATCCTTAATAAAAGGTGACAAAAACCTACATGGCCAAGAAACGACCTGATGTCCTTGACTACCCTTGGAGTGGGTAGGTTCGAAATTGTTTTCACTTTGGACTTATCCACTTTCATTCCCTTTGTGGACACAATGTGTCCAAGCACAATCCCTTCTGTTATGATGAAGTGACATTTCTCCCAGTTAAGCACCAAATTCTTCTCTTCGCATCTCTCTAATACTTTCTCCAGATTCTCCAAACATCCTTCAAATGAGTCCCCAAATACTAAAAATTCATCCATGAAAAATCTCTACAATAATTTTGACCATGTCACTGAATATCCTCATTATACATCTTTGAAAAGTTCCTAGAGTATTGCACAATCCAAACGGCATTCGGTGATAGACATATGTTCCAAAGGGGAATGTGAATGTGGTATTCTCTTGGTCTTTCGGGGCAATCTCTATCTGATTATAGGTGGAGTAGTTGTTTGATAAAAAATAGAAAAGATGTTCGGCTACCCTTTCTAGCACTTGATCAAAAAATAGTAGGGTAAAGTGATCCTTTCGAGTGCTTGAGCTAAGCTTTTGGTAATCAATGGAAACTCCCCAACTATTGACCACCCTTAAAGGAATCAACTCATTCTCCTCACTTTCCACTGCAGTCACTCCTAATTTCTTTGGTACCACTTACGTGGGACTAACCCATTTACTGTCGACAATTGCAAAGATAATGTCCACATCAAGTAGCTTGAGCACTTCATCTCTATTCACTTCCTTCATGATGGGATTGAGCCTTGTGGTTGCCAGGATGGCTTGGTGTCTTCTTTGAGATAGATTCTATGAGTGCAAATGAGAGGGCTAATTCCCTTGATGTCGGTTGTGGTCCAACCGATGGCTCCTTTATGCTTTCTCAAGACTCCCAACAGTTCCTCCTCTTGCTCTGGCTCCAATGACGAGCTTATCACCACTGGAAATGTTTCGTGCTCCCCCAGGAATGCATATTTTAATGTGGAAGGCAATGACTTTAACTCCAAAGTGGGTGATTGCACTGTTCATAGTAAAATCTTCTTTTCTTATGGCGAAAGTCTTTTAAATGTTGGGATCCAAGTCCCCACCCCTTGCGCGCTCTTTGGCTCCATATTATCAATAATCTTTTCCTCCTCCAACTTGGTATTACACAGAAAATCCATGTGATGCTCCAATAAATTATCAATCCTATTTACTTCATGAACTTTCTCGTCATCCCTCGGTTTATTGCAAAGATTGAACACTTTGAGATCCATTGTCATATTTCCAAATGCAAGCTTTAGTAGACCTTTTTTGTAATTTATCACAGAATTAGAAGTAGCAAGAAAAGGCCTACCTAATATGAAAAAAATCTATGAATTAGGGGTTAGCAAATGGGTGAATGTCAACCACAATAAAATCAATTGGGAAATAAAAAATTTCCACTTGGTCCAAAACATCCTCAACTACTCCCCTGGGGTTCTCATGCTTCGATCCACCAGTTGAAGAGTGATCGGGGTTGGCTTCAATTCCTCAAGCTGTAATTGTTGACATATTCAGAAGGGTAGGAGATTGACACTTGCTCCACATGGAAAATTCCAAAGTTTAAGGCAATGGTAGGGTAGTTAGAATCCTTGAATTTGGGTGGGGTGTTTGTCCCCAAGATGGAACTTACTTGCTCAATGAGGAATGTCTTCTTGTGCATATTCAACTTCCTCTTCACGGTACATAAATCCTTCAATATTTTTGCACAAGAAGGGATTTTCTTGATAGCATCAAGGAGTGGAATGTTGATCTTTACCTTCTTAAACATTTCAAAGATATTAGAATAGTTAGCAATTCTAGCTGGTGATTTCAATCGTTGGGTAAAAGGGCCGGGGATAGGATAATCATGCACATTCAAATCAACAATCTTTGGCTTTTTACGTGTTTCACCCTCCTTAGAGCTACCCTTAGTCTCCTTTTCATTTTTCAAAATGGTCTTTGCTGAGACTTTAGGTAAAATGGTCTTATCTATTTTCTTCCCATTCCTAAGGGTGGTGATAGCCTTGAGTTGCTCACAACTCTTTTTGGTAGTGTCGGACGACTCAATCACATGTTGATCCCTTGGTTTTTCTCAGGGTTGAGTGAGAAATTTCCCTTTTTTTTGTTGGGACTACCCCATAGCATTGGTCAACTCAGTGAGTTATGTTCGAATGTCATTAGAAACGATGGCATTTTGATTATTGATTGTTTTTTGACTCTGAATGAATTGATGCACGACATCCCCCAAATTTCTCTTGTGAGGAGGTTGGTATGTGGGCAGATTGGGTGGTCTTTGCTGACCAAACCCTTGTGGATTGGACCGTGGATATTGGGAGCTACATGGAGGACTATGACCGTAATATGATTGGTTTTGCATAGGTAGAATGGGAGGTGACAATGAGGTGAACCCAAGAGGAATAGGGTTGTCATTCTTCCAACTAAAGTTTGGGTGGGAGCTCTATCCTGGATTGTATGTGTTCAAGTGTGGAGATTTTGACTACCTACTTTGGTTAAATGCATACACTGGCTTATGGAATACTTCTTTGAGAGCCGGAATGTTTGGGCACTCCATAATAGAGTGCTCAACACTCACATATTGAGTAAGATTCCTCAGCCTTTGTGATACTTGATACCTCATGGCTCCAATTCACCTCTAAGATCTCCACCTTATGGGACAATTTTGTTATCCTAGCAAGCAAATCTTCTAGGTTACCCAAGTTAAACATCCCCCCTCCACTTGGTAGACTCCCCGGAGATGAACTTGACACATCGGTGGGATCCCTGATATCCCAAGACAGGACATTTTTTGCCAATATGTTAAAATACATGAGGGCTGATTAGCACATAATTTTGCATATTTTAAGATGCTAACCAACTTAATTCACTCGTTTTTGAGCCGTAAATAATATAAGTTATGAAGATTGAAGTCTTAACGTCAATTTGATATGTTTGCAGTTGAATTGAGATAAATATGGCTTTGAAAGACCCTCCCATACCACTTGGGAAGAAAGGAGTTTAAAAGATAGTTTGAAGGTAGTTCGGGAGAAAATAAATCAAGAAATTTAGATAAGGAAGCAGAACAGTACCGGTACCTGGTACCGGTACCATATGGTACCGGTACCCAAAACCTACTAGAATCGGGGTACCAGTACTCGGTACCGGTACTGCATTCCTGACGTGCCCAAATTCTGCAGATCTGCTCAGCTGTCTTGAGGGCCCCACCATTGCGACTCCACCACTTTTTTGACACATCCTGAATACTGATCAGCGTGCCCTCTCCTTCCACTGAACCCTGGAGCTACAACATTTAATGAGGAGTGAGAAATAAGGGTGCAAAACAGCCCCTGACATGGGCCTGGGCCTAGCTGCCTCCCTGACCCCTATTGTTGACTGCCACCTCCAGAGGGTCAGCCATGCTCCCTTGCACGTTTTTGGAAGGGGGTAGCTTACTTCTACAGGGGGATTACATTTTGAGTATTGTATTGAATATAGAGGGAGAAACTCTCAAGGTAGAAGAGGATGAATAGTGGGTTCTAGAGAGAGAAAGTGGCATTTTTCATGTATTCTCCATTGTTTTAGCTTTGAATGCTTTGTAAGGATCCTTAGAACTTCTTTGAATGTGATTAATGCTAGTTTCTCCCTGTTGGTTCTTTGTTTTGATGCTCTCATTTCACTTCTACCATTAAAGCTCATGAGTTGTTCAAGTTCTTTGATATAAAATGCATTTTTACTCATTTCACTTCTAATCTACGATTCTTGTACTTAGTTGTTCTAAATCTTCGTAGTGTAACAATGCATTGTCTCTTTATTGTTATTTTGATTTCAAATATGAGTAGCTAATTTATTAGTTGGCATAACCAAGGGGAAGCTCTCCTTGGTATATGATTTCAACTCTTGTTCTCATTCCTCTCTTCAAGACCAATGGTTCGGTTTTACCAGGTTGAATGTGAATGATTTGGTGAGTCTTTGATAAACCATAGGCATAGTCACGGTTTATGCTTAGATACTCACCGAACTCATCCTTGGCTTCCCGCTAATCAATCGCTCATTTATGCTTGATCGGAGGAGTAGCTTAAGTTGAGATTACACACCTAGTGGAGTGACCTCTTGGAAATGCCAACACTTGTTTTCTCATTGCATTCTCATTAGCTCACACTTCACCAACCAAATCTCAAGACAAAATATTTTACATTTCTGTTTTTCACCAAATCACTTCAATCTTGACTCATTTCCTTCTCTGTGGATACGACCTTGGAATACTCTTCCAAGTAACACACGACACACAAAAGTCTCCTTGCGATTGGGGAGCATTTTTGTGCATACACATCCCATTTTACATCATTCCATTTCCCTTGCCTCATTGCCCTTTCTTTTGACACTATCCCTAGGGGAAGAAATTTTTCTCCCCCGGCCATACATTACATCATTTGAGGGAGAGTAATTAGGGGTTAGTTGAGGTTAGGTTTATCATTCAATCATTTTTGGCATCGTTGCCGGGGAAGGCAAGTGCCAATTCAAGGAAGTGATTTCCGAACAACGGAGGTAAGTCCCGTGATCTTTATCACGGGCTGAGGTACGTTTGTCTCGTGTACATATTCTTGTTTGTTTATAATTTTAATTGTGTATATTTTGTTACATGTGGGAGAGGGATACCCATCACCGACTAGTTAGACAAAACCTAGCTCCCAACATGAACGTCGACCAAAATCCACCCGAGGATGCGGGTGACAATTTTGACAATGTGGGTGTGAACCCAGACATCCAAGGGGGTGAAAATTTTGACTATGATGGTGCAAACCAAAATGACAAAAGTGGTGGGGGGTTGCCCGAACCTAGGATGCCTAACCAATGAATGCAATATCCCCCTCCCGATCAATTCGATCATGCGAATATCAACCCTAACATGCAAGGGAGTGGGGGATTGCAACCACTGAGGATGCCCAACCCGCATGTTCATTTTCCCCCACCTAGGAATGAAGGGAACATCCTACTTGATCCTCCGACTAGGACAATGCGGGAGTTTCTTCAACTAACCCATAGCACCACACCATCATGCATACTCCTTCCCGTCCAAGCTCACCTCTTTGTTGTTAAACTATGGATGTTGCAACTAATCACCAAAATTCGTGGGATTGTAAATGAGAACCCATATAATCATATAAGGACTTATGAGGAGTTGGTTGCAACATTTATCCCAAATTACAACATGGAGGAAATAGCTTGGATGAAATTGTTTCCTTTCTCATTGGGTGATAAGGCAAAGGATTGGCTTGATTCCATGCCGTCCCAAACTATGCTGTCTTGGGACCAAATTGATTCAGCCTTTTTGAAAAAATTCTTTCCGGTTCATAGAACCACGACTTTAAAGAAGGAAATCCAAAATTTTTCTGAAAACCCCAATGAGCAATTCTACCAGTGTTGGGATCGTTACAAAGATTTGCTCCAATCTGTTCCAAATCATGGATTTATATCATGGCAGTTGGTGACTTTCTTTTACGAAGGAATTACACCAAGCCATAGGTAATTCATAGACATGATGTGTAATGGTGAGTTTTTGAACAAAGATCCCGACGACGCCCTTGACTACTTTGCCACCTTGGGCGAAAATGCACAATCTTGGGACATTAGGGACCCAAATGATGTTCCTAGGACATTGCCGGGTAGTAGTCAAAAACAAAGAGGGGGGATTTATGACCTGAAGGACCGGGAGGAGCTACTTTAACAAATTGCCAAATTGTCTGAGAAGGTAGATATCCTTGAGGTGGATAGGAGACGGGTGGTTTCTCAGGTGTCAAGAGCCGAGGAGGCTTGTTCTATTTGTAGCAGTGTTGACCACTCCACATCAGAGTGCCCAAGCATCCCTACACTTAAGGAAGCCTATCACGAACAAGTCAATGCCTTTAACCAACCAAGGCAATCATTTCCTTCAAATTCCAATCATTATAATGCGGGGTTTCGTGATCACCCCAATTTTAGTTGGAGGAATGAGAACCCCATCCCGTATTGCTCAAACACATACATACCTCCCGCACCTCCTAGGCAAGCCCAATTTCAGTCCTAAGGTCAAGGGCAAGCTTCTACCTCCCAGTACCACCGGCCCAACCCTCCTCTCCAAGGTTCTTCCCAGCAAGCACCAACTCATTCTCCCTCCTACCAACCTCCCCATAAGAGGAATTTGGAGGATGTGGTTTACAACTTCATCCAAAGCCAAACCACCTTCAATAATCAAACAACCACAACTCTCAAAGAAATGGCAACCCAAGTCACAAAGATCACAAGTCACATTGGGTTATCTCAACAAGAGAGGGGTAAATTCCCCGCTCAATCTCAAGAGAATCCCAAAGGCCAACATATGGTTGAGTTGACCGAGACTTCCCAGGAGAGTTGTGAGCAACTCAAAGCTGCCACCACACTTAGGAGTGGTAAACAAATTGAAAAGATGGTGGTGCCTAAGGTGACACCAAAGGCTGCAATGCTAAAAGAAAAAGAAATTGAGGGTGAGACCAAAGAGGGTGAAGCCAAGGAAAGTGTGGTTGACAAGGGTGAGTCGAGTGAAAAGAGTGAAAGAGATGGGGTTGATAAAGAACATGTGATTGACGATGGTTTATGCTTCCCTTCTATGCCTGCCCCTTTCCCCCATCGTTTGAAGCCACCTGTTAAGGTGGCTAATTATTCTGACATTTTGGAATTGTTTAAGCAGGTAAAGATCAACATTCCGCTCTTGGATGCCATCAAGCAAATACCGTCTTGTGCCAAAATATTGAAGGACCTATGCACGGTGAAGAGGAAGTTGAATGTCCGGAAGAAAGCGTTTCTCACCGAACAAATGAGCTCGATATTGAGGACCAACACTCCTCCAAAATTCAAGGATCCCGGTTGTCCAACAATTACCATCACCATAGGGAATTGCCGGGTTGAACAAGCATTGCTCGTTTTGAGAGCAAGTGTCAATCTTCTTCCTTACTCCGTGTACCAACAACTCAAGCTTGAAGAGTTGAAGCTCACCTTAGTTACACTTCAATTGGCGGATCGGAGCATACGCACACCAAGGGGAGTAGCGGAAGATGTGCTTGTCCAAGTTGACAATTTTTACTTTTCAGTCGATTTTATTGTATTTGATTCACACCCGGTTGCTAACCTCAATTCTCAAATCCCCGTTATTCTTGGAAGACCTTTCCTAGCTACCGCTAACGCTGTGATTAATTGTAGGAATGGTCTAATGAAGTTGACTTTTGGGAACATGACCATGGAGCTGAATGTATTCAATTTAGCAAAACAACCCGGGGATGATGTGGAGGTGAACGAGATCAATAGAATCGACACTTTGATTGAGGAACAAGTGGAGTTGGAAGGGATGTTGGATTGCATGGAGGAGGACTTTGTTGAACTTGTAAATTTAGAAGAGGACGAGAAAGTGGAAGAGTTGAAAGGGGTAACAAAATGGATTCCAACATTTAAGGAGTTGCCCAAGCAAGAAAGGAAGATTTTCCTATCGGAGGAACAAAAACTAAATTTGGAATTAAAGCCGTTACCCTCGCACTTAAAGTACGCCTATTTTGCGAGAGAGATACATTTTCGGTGATCATTAGTTCCACATTGAACAATGAACAAGAAAAAGAACTCTTGGAGGTTTTGAGAAGACACAAGGGAGCAATTGGGTGGACCATTGTGGATATCAAGGGCATAGGCCCTATCATTTACACCCACCGCATTTACCTCGAGGAGGATGCAAGACCTTCCCGACAGCCTTAACGGAGATTGAATCCCCATATGAAGGAGGTAGTGAGGGACGAGGTTCTTAAACTACTTGACGTGGGCATAATATTTTCAATTGCCGACAGTAAATGGGTGAGCCCCACGCATGTGGTGCCCAAGAAATCCGAAGTTACAGTGGTAGAAAATGAGGAGAATGAACTGATACCTACAAGAGTGATTACTGGATGGAGGGTGTGCATCGATTATCGAAAATTGAACTCATGCACTAGGAAGGATCATTTCCCAATGCCGTTCCTTGATCAAGTGCTAGAGAGAGTGGCGGGGCACCTCTTCTACTGTTTTCTAGATGGATACTCCAGTTATAATCAGATCGAGATTGCCCTCGAAGGCCAAGAGAAGACCACCTTCACATGTCCCTACGGTACCTTTGCTTATCGTCGCATGCCGTTCGGACTCTGTAATGCTCGAGGAACTTTCCAAATATGTATGATGGGCATTTTCAGTGACATGGTGGAGAAAATTGTGGAGGTTTTTATGGACGATTTTTCCATATTTGGTGATTCCTTCAACGGATGCTTGAAAAATTTGGAGAGAGTGTTGGAAAGATGTGAAGAGAAAGATCTTGTGCTAAATTGGGAGAAGTGTCACTTTATGGTGACATAAGGGATTGTGCTAGGCCATATAGTCTCGACAAGGGGCATCAAAGTTGAGAAATCCAAGGTGGAGGCCATCTCCAACCTCCCTACGCCGACGACCATCAAAGGGATCAGGTCATTTTTAGGTCATGGAGGCTTCTATCACCGGTTCATTCAAAATTTTAGTGCATTGGCCCGACCCCTGACCAATTTACTTTCTAAGGAGGTTCCTTTTGAGTGGTCGCATGAGTGTGAGGCATCTTTTAAGAAACTAAAAAGCATTCTTGTCACGCCTCCTATCATGCGACCACCCAATTGGGACCTTCCTTTTGAGCTCATGTGCGACGCGAGTGATTACATGATTGGCGCAGTGCTCAGTCAGAGGGAAGATAATCGACCATATGCCATTCACTACGCTATCAAGACACTTAATGAGGCACAAATGAATTACACTACCACTGAGAAAGAATTGCTAGCTGTAGTGTTTGCCCTAGATAAGTTCCGAGCATATATCATCGGTTCACCTATTATTGTTTTCACTGACCATTCTGCTTTGAAGTATTTGTTGTCTAAGCAGGAAACAAAGCCAAGGCTAATTAGGTGGATCCTCCTCCTATAAGAATTCGATTTGACGATTAAAAACAAGAAGGGAGTTGAGAATGTTATGGCGGATCAATTATCCCGACTGGTGGCACAAGAGACAAATGAGCACATCCCTATCCCAGACTCTTTCCCTGATGAACAGTTATTGTCCATTCATTCTCATTGTCCTTGGTATGCTGATATTCGCAACTACCTTGCAACAGGACAAATCCCACCACACTGGAGCCCTGAGGATAAAAGGAGATTTATGGCGGACGTGAAATACTTCTACTTCGATAACCCGTATCTGTTCAAGTATTTTCTAGATCAAATCATGAGGCGATGCATGCATGAAAATGAGCAGCGGAACGTCCTCGCCTTCTGTCACTCCCAAGCCTATGGTGGCCACTTCTCTGCCAAGAAAATCTCTGCAATGATTCTCCAATATGGTTTCTACTAGCCGTCTTTAATTAAGGATTGTATTTCATTTTGCAAAGAATGTGATAGATGCCAACGTTTGGGTAGTGTGACCCGGAGGAATATGATGCCCCTCTCCCCTGTACTTGTTATAGAGATATTCGATTGTTGGGGCATTGATTTCATGGGTCCCTTCCCTATGTCGCTCGGCTTTCTATACATTCTGCTGGCAGTGGACTACGTGTCCAAATGGGTGGAGGCTATCCCAACTAAGACTAATGACCACCGGGTTGTAGTCAAATTCTTGAAAGAGAACATTTTCTCGAGGTTTGGGATGCCTCATGCCGTGATTAGTGATGGTGGATCACACTTTTGTAACAGGCCAGTTGCATCGTTAATGATCAAATATGGTGTTACACATAAAGTATCCACCGCTTACCACCCATAAACAAATGGCCAAGCCGAGCTAGCCAATAGGGAGATCCAGACTATCCTTGAAAAAACAGTTAACCCCAATAGGAAGGATTGGTCTGAGAGATTAATTGATGCACTGTGGGCATATCGTACTGCCTACAAGACAGTTTTGGGCATGTCTCCCTATCGACTTGTCTACGGAAAGGCTTGCCATCTGCCGGTAGAAATGGAACACAAGGCCTATTGGGCCATTAAGACTTTAAATTTCAATATGAGAATGGCCAGTGAACATAAGAGGTTAGAAATGAATGAATTGGAAGAGATTCGGCGGGATGCATACGAGAGTTCAAAAATCTCAAAGGAATGGACAAAAATCTTTCATGATAACTCCATAGTGAGGAAATCATTTGAGCCCCGGCAAAAGGTACTCTTGTATAATTCCCGCCTCTCCATTTTTCCCGGCAAGCTAAGATCCCGTTGGGATGACCCCTATCTTGTCAAGGTGGCCTGCCCCAATGGAACTGTCGAGATCACCAACCCCAAAGATGGCCAAAAAGTCAAGGTCAATGGCCAAAGACTCAAGCCATTCGTTGAGGGTTTTGAAAATCACACGATGGAGGAGGAGTTAATCGACCCGGTGTATTCGGAGTTGGTTGAGGAGTAGCGATTAGTTGCTTGTTTCGAATGTACAGTTTTGTTATTTCACTTATGTTTTTCTTAATTTTTATTTCATGTCACTTACCTTGCATTGTTGTTTAGCTTTGTTCTTATTGGACCCGGATCTTGGTGTTTTTGCCAAAAGATTGACTGCAAGGTGTTCTCTTATCCTTCTCATTTCTACTGTCATTCGTTGCATACGTTATCTGTTTTTACATTGAGGACATTACATATTTCAAGTTGGAGGGTGAGGTGCATCATTTCATGATGCACCAGGGTTGCTGGAATTATTCTACTGAGTGTTGCATTATTGTTGCGTTAGTACAAAATATGTGAAAAGTTTGAAAATTTTTGATGAAAAATATCGATAACTTGACCTGTATTCCCTTATGAAGTGTGTATGAATTGAATGACACGTTGATTATGGTTGTGAAGTTTGTGCACATGAGCTTACCATAGAAATGGATCCTATGCACAAGTATCACATATGTATTGATATTTGAACTCATCTGCATGCGGTGTTTGAATGTGTAATTTTGGAAATTTACGGGTTGGATTCATGTTTTAAGCTTGGCATAAGTAGTGGAGATGAGTAAGGACCTGTGAGAGCTTTAGCACCAAACTTTTTTTTTTCCGAGGGAAATTACAATTACTCATAGAACAATTTTTCAATGTCAAATTTGTTCAAGAGTCTCATTACGCTTGTTTTGGTTTGTAGCATTGGGTTAGTAGACTGATTTGTCTTGATTATACAATGTATTCTCATGCGGAACTGGAAATGATCTTAGGCCATTGTTGACTATTTTGAGCCTTTTCCTTTTTCTTGGAAGAATTTATCCCTAGTGCCCTGATTGGGCCTTAATTGAATTCGTTTCTACGCCATACATTTGACCAAGCCAATGCAAAATGATAAATATCTACCTTACCTTGGTTGTTCCTAGAGCTAAAATTGAGTGATCGTTAAAGGAAAGGATGGATGGTGTGGGAATTCAAACAAAAGGGATGAATATTGTAGAGTTTAAATGTTGAATGAAAAAGAATAGAAACTCAAGAAAAGGAAGAGAAAAATAGGTAAAATAAGTAAAGAAAGAGAAAAATAAAAAGGAATTGTCAAGAAAAAAAAGAAAGAAAGAAAGAAAGGAAGCTAAGGGAGTGGTGAAGAATTGAGAATCATAATCCCATAAAAAGGGAAGTGTCTTTCCAAGCTTAAAAGTTTTTCACTAGGAACAACTCCTCTTGTTTCCCTATATCCTTCATTTCTTTTGCTTATACATTACCCCAAGGCCCCATTATAACATTTAAAATTCCTAAGAGATTTAGAGAAGCATGTGAGGTGCATAAATTCAAAGAGAATGATGAGTTGTGTCTTACTATCTGATGCCCTAGTATTCTATTCATGAGACTATGCCAAGGTCGTTTCGGTTACATGTACGAACTTCAATTTTTGGATTACATGTGAGCACTTTGTTTTGAACATAAGATTCTATCTCACATGTACACATGGAGTGAATACCACGATAACTTGAGTGCTTTCCTCGTGGAACAATGACCCTTGGTGAGTTTTGCGTTGAAGCTGAGATTGTCTAGCCTTTCGAATGTGAATTCTGTTTTGTAAATACCTAAATTACTTGTTTAAATCCACATGCACACGAGTTGAAAAGTAATTTGTAGGTGCATACTTCAGACTAGCATTCATGACTATAGTTTTGCTCATGTACACCCAGTTCATTCATGTGAGAAGTTTGTTATCCAACTCCATACTTGCAAGAATGGGGGAATATTTCTCAAATTATTGATATTTGACATATTTTAGGGATGCCTTGTCCTAAACCTTATGATGTATACCTTGGGTGCTCATTTTGATAGTTGAGAACAGAAATTCAATTTTTGTATGGTGAATGAATCATAGGTTTAAATCACTTTGCAATTTCAATCATAACGTGGGCATGATGGTTCGAGTTGTGGTTTATAATTGGAATATATTTTCTTGAATGGAGTTGGAGTCATAAGTAATGGGATGAAGTTTCTAGGAAGTTCCTTAGTTGGTTTGGAATGGAGGTATACCGGTACCACGTTCCTGAAAAAAAAAAAATTAATTAGGGCTTTTAAGTTAAAACCCTCGATTCAACTCTTCAATTGCCCTAATTACTTCTACCCTTTCTCCATCCCCCTTCACCCGTTGGCACACCAAGGGTTCCAAACCCTTTCTTCTGGCGGGATTAGGACCACAGGCCGCTCATCGTCCTGCCATGGCCTCCTCCAGCCGCCAGAGAAGCGACGAAGGGTCGAGTGGTGACCCTGAGATGCAGAGAAAGAAGGCCAGAAAGGATGCTCGACGCCAGTTGATTGAGGGTAAGAACGTCACCTGCGAAAGATTTTTGGATAGACTTTCCCTTTTACCCCGTACATACTGTTGTGAGAATTGTCGAGGGGCATGGAATGTAATTTTGGTTTGAGGAGGTTGAGGGATATCACTTTGCTAGGGTGAGGGAGTTTTACCAGTCGCTGAAGTTCATTGGGGATGATGATGGGGGGTGTTCAGAACAAATGTTAGGGGTAACCCCGGATGTCATAGCCTCATATCTTGGGGGTTACCAAAGACCCTAATCCAAAACCCCCGTCTATCCTCACAACATGGGTAAGGCAAAAACTAAGGTGGAGCTTGTTGAGTTGATGTACGAGGATCCCGCTACGTTTAAAGGAACTTTTCATAGTGGGGGATTGAAGCATGTCTATGGGCTTCTCAACAAACTCCTTCACTATAACCTTTTCCCAAAGTCCGCAGAAAATAAACCAAACATGAAAAAACTGGCCCTCCTGGATGCGTTTGTGTCAGGCAAAACAATTTATTTCGCTCTTATTATTTGGAATGTTATGAAAGACTTTGCCACCACTGAGAAGCCGATATCCAATCTGCCATACGGAATTTTGGTCACCCGACTGTGTGAACATTTTAAGGTTAAGGGCTATGGATTGGAGAAGCTCACCCCACCTGAGTTTGGAGCTATTGGCAAGGCAAGTAGCCAGAAATGGAAGGCCATGAGCCATGGGGTGTGAGCTCAATCTGATTCTGATGAGGACTTTGTACCTGCTGCACCCACCATGCCATTCAAGCCTGTTGTAAAACGCTCACTCCCTCGGAGACTTGATGCACTGGAAAAGACAGCGCATGGAATTGAAACCTCAGTGCATGAGATTAAGGCCTCAGTTCAGGAATTGGCGGTAATGTTGAAAGAAATGTATGTACACACATTCCCTGAAAAAGTCGTCCCTGAAGTCCCAACTGCACCTTCGACCTCCAGAGCAGATGAGGAAGCTGAAGTAGATGAGGAGGCTGAAGAAGATGAGGATGCTGATGAAGACGAGGAGGGCGAAGACGATGAGGTGTATGAGGATGAGGATGAATCTGAGAGTGATTGAGAGAAGGATGTGTTTGAGTTCGTGTTTGTGATTTGTTGGTGTGAAGTCGGAGAGGGGAGATTAGGCTATTTTGTTCGTGTCATTGTCCTATTCTGTTTTGTACTCCAACTTTGTTCACATTAATATAAATCCACAGTTGTTCCATCTTACTCATTGTCTATGTTGTTAATTGCATTTTTGTTTTTTATTTTCCAATCGATTGAATGAATGATTGTTAAATCTGATTGATTGTGTGGCCATTGTTGTTTTTGGTTGTGCTGGAAAATGAACATTTTGCTAAGGGACTAGCAAAACTTAAGTTGGGGGGTGTGTAATTAGCACACAACTTTGTATATTTTAAGATGCTAATCAACTTAATTCACTCGCTTTTGAGCCGTAAATAATATAAGTTTGATGATTGAAGTCTTAACGTCAATTTGATGTGTTTGCAGTTGAATGGAGATAAATATGGCTTTGAAAGACCCTCCCATACCACTTGGGATGAAAGGAGTTCAAAAGATAGTTTGAAGGTAGCTCGCGAGCAAAGAAATCAAGAAATTCAGATAAGGAAGCAGAACAGTACCGGTACCGGTACCCAAAACCTACTGCAATCGGGGTATCGGTACTCGGTACCGGTATTGCGTTCCTGACGTGCCCAAATTCTGCAGATCTGCTCAGCTGTCTTGAGGGCCCCACCATTGCGACTCCACCACTTTTCTGACACACCCAGAATACTGATCAGAGTGCCCTCTCTTTCCTCTGAACCCTGGAGCTACAACATTTAATGAGGAATGAGAAATAAGGGTGCAAAACAGCCCCTGACATGGGCCTGGCCCTAGCTGCCTCCCTGACCCCTCTAGTTGACTGTCACCTCCAGAGGGTCAGCCATGCTCCCTTGCACGTTTTTGGAAGGGGGTAGCTTACTTCTCCAGGGGGGATTACATTTTGAGTATTGTATTGAATATAGAGGGAGAAACTCTCAAGGTAGAAGAGGATGAATAGTGGGTTCTAGAGAGAGAAAGTGACGTATTTCATGTATTCTCCATTGTTTTAGCTTTGAATGCTTTGTAAGGATCCTTAGAACTTCTTTGAATGTGATTAATGCTAGTTTCTTCCAGTTGGTTCTTTGTTTTGATGCTCTCTTTTCACTTCTACCATTAATGCTCATGAGTTGTTCAAGTTCTTTGATATAAAATGCATTTTTACTCATTTTACTTCTAATCTACCATTCTTGTACTTAGTTGTTCTAAATCTTCATAGTGTAACAATGCATTGTCTCTTTATTGTTATTTTGATTTCAAATATGAGTAGCTAATTTATTAGTTGGCATAACCAAGGGGAAGCTCTCCTTGGTATATGATTTCAACTCTTGTTCTCATTCCTCTCTTCAAGACCAATGGTTTGGTTTTACCGGGTTGAAGGTGGATGATTTAGTGAGTCTTTGATAAACCGTAGGCATAGTCACGGTTTATGCTTAGATACTCACCGGACTCATCCTCGGCTTCCCGCTAATCAATCGTTCATTTATGCTTGATCGGAGGAGTAGCTTAAGTTGAGATTACACACCTAGTGGAGTGACATCTTGGAAATGCCAACACTTGTTTTCTCATTGCATTCTCATTAGCTCACACTTCACCAACCAAATCTCAAGATAAAATATTTTAAATTTCCGTTTTTCACCAAATCACTTCAATCTTGACTCACTTCCTTCCCTGTGGATACGACCTTGGAATACTCTTCCAAGTAACACACGACACACATAAGTCTCCTTACGATTGGGGAGCATTTTTGTGCATACACATCCCATTTTACATCATTCCATTTCCCTTGCCTCATTGCCCTTTCTTTTGACACTATCCCTAGGGGAAGAAATTTTTCTCCCCCGGCCATACATTGCATCATTTGAGGGAGAGTAATTAGGGGTTATTTGAGGTTAGGTTTATCATTCAGTTAAGGGCCTCATGGGGTCCTTACTCAAAAACTCTCCATCGCACATCATGTCAAAAAATTGTCGGTGGCCTAGTGTATTTCATTCATAAAAGAAACTCACCAGTTGCCACAGCTCGAATCCATGATGTGGAATATGGTGCAACAAGTCCTTGTGTCGATCCCAACACTGATAAAACTGCTCATTAGGTTTTTCAAAAAGTTTTGAATTTGTTTCTTTAGAGTAGTTGTCTTGGGCACCGAAAAAAATTTGTTTAGAAATTCGGATAACGTTTGTGCCCAAGATTTTATCGAGCGGGGTTTGAACAAGTTCAACCAAGTTTTTGTTTTGTCCTTGAGGGAGAAGTGAAATAATTTTATACGTGCCATGTCCTCCATGACATGATTTGTATTGAATTTTCCAATTATCTCCTCAAATTCCTTAATGTGTAGGTAATAATTTTCTCATTCCACTCCATGGAATTGAGGAAGCAATTGTAACATACCCGATTTAACAAGAAAACCATGTACTTGCACAGGTAGAAGTATGCATGAGGGGGTGGTGGTTTGGGTAGGTTGGAGATAATCTCTCATCGATATCGCCTGAGGACCAATAAAAAGATTATTTCCTTCATTTCTCGGAAGGGGGAATTGCATTTAGGGGTTTGGCACTTGGGGGCTTTGCATTCCCCCACTCCTCGGATTGTTAGCACCATCATCCCTAAAATTATCTTCAGCATCCTCGGGTGGGTCTTGGTCTATATTCATATTTGGTCCTAGGGTACGTCTCACTAGTCTATTTTGATTATCACGTCCCCATATGCAAAAACACTAACTATAATTGGAAATGTATACACAAATATGTACAAAAGAGCAACGTACCTAAGCCCGTGATAAGAATCACGGGACTTACCTCCGTTGCCTGAAAATTAACTTCAAATTCAACGCTTAGTCCTCCCCAACAATGGCACCAAAAATGATTTTCTATTTTCCACGATGTCCAAATCAAACCTGAACTATATGTATATATGGCTTATAAAGATTGGTGAGTGTCACTCTCCCTTAGGTTCAATGCAAGAAGAAGGGAAAATTATGTGTGGATGAACAAAAATGTGTGTGTGCAAAATTGCTCCCCAAGCATAGAGAGAGTCATGTGATGTCGTGTTTTACTTGGAATGAGTATTCCAAGGTCGTCTCTTAAGGGAAGGTGAGGATGAATATTTTTGAAGGGTGATTTGTGAAAAAGTCAAAATTGAAAAATCTTGTGAATTGAAAGTTGGTGAGTGGTGAGTTAAGAAATATGCAAGAAAGCAAGGTTGGCTAATCCCTAGAGGTCATTCCAATGGGAATGCTAGATCGACTCATTTCATTCAACCAATGATGTCTTGGTGTTTGATTGATTTGTAGTAAGTGAGGGACTAATGTAGTTGTGTTGGGCAAAAGCATACCTCGTGACAAGTCTAAGGTGTATCAAAAGCCCATAACTACGTCCTCACTCAACCTAGTCAAATCAAACACTTACACTACGAGGAAGAATGAAAGAGAGTTGATTTCACTTGCCCAAGAGGATATCCCACTTGGATCAGCCAACTAAAAGTTTAGCAATGCATGGTAAAAGAAAGAACAAGTATGCAGTAGAGAAACATGATAGTGAAATCAAGCATAGATTTGTACTAATGTAAATAAGGTTTAAACTACGAAATAAATGACATTCATAATCAAAATGCAAAGTTTGAACAGAAAAAACCCAAATGCAATACAAGGACATTTAGCTAAACTTGAGTACAACTTGAATAAAGAGATTAGAGTGTGAAAGAGAAATATTACAAGTGAAATGGAGCTTACTACAATGGAAATGGTGAAGAAAAATGTAAAAACCTAACTTCTCTCTCTAAAACTTCATTTTTTACCTTAGAAAATCTCTCTCTAAAAGTTTTGTAATCTGAAATTGTGTGTAGGATCTCTCTTATTTTTGTCCATCCTCTCTCCCTTAGCATGAGTGACTGACTTGGAGTGATTGGAGAGGTTGTCCACCCAAACAAGCAAATTCAATCAAAGCATGGTCCTCTCATGCTTTTCCAACTACCCCCTCTCTCTCTTTCCTCTATACTCCCTCATGCTTTAAATATGAGTTTTTGGGGTTGGGAGATCATCATGGGGTGTCAAAAATTTTAGGACATGGTTTAGAGGATAAATGGTAGGCCCTTGTAGTTAGTGGAATCGTGTGGAGAAGTGTCTGGACTTTCTGGCAAGTTCTACCTGTAGGTCGCGGGTAACCTATCGATAGGTTTTTTCCAGTAGGTTTTTCTACCGGTAGGTTTTGCAAGGGCAGAGGTAGAAGTTTTTCAGTGGGCTTTTCTACTTGTAGGTCTTTTATGGCTTCACCCGGTAGGTCTTGCATGGCTTTTACCAGTAAGTATTGCCTTGTCTTAAAATTTCTTAGGTTCCTTGTGCTCCCGATCCATCGGTCAAGAGGTCTCTTCTTCCCCCATTGATCTTAAGCACTTTATGGGGGTGATTTTATGCATGCCTTTACTAGCCCATTACCTACATTCAAACAAATCTTCATTAATTATTAATTTGAAACCATTTTCCCAAATTTTCACCACAAAACAAGTTAAATTAGATGCAATAGAGATGCATAATATGAAATGTTCTACACTCATCAGTAAGATTCATCCTCCCCAAGGAAAGCATAATGTAAGTCAGATGGGTGGGGTTTCAGTATTTGTTTTCGTTGGTTGACACTAAAAGAAAGTGGCTTCTCGCCACTAGGAGCTAACTCATCAAACTTGGGCACCTATGGTCCGATAGCATGAACAAGAATAGCTTATAGATCCCCAGCTATACTCAAGCTATCCCCCTATGGGTAGAAATCTAGGTCTGGCATAACAGACTCAAGCATGCAAGTTTCCAAAAAATCCCCATGCAATGCCACATTTAAATGGTCTTGCGCTATATTTCATTTATCAATATTAAAAATATTTAGCTCAAGAGTCATATTACCAAAATTTAATTTTATGACATCATTCCTACAATTTGTCTCTTTGAATGAACAACTTGTTGGGCATCCAAAACAAAGAAGTCTACCAGAAAATGGAATTTGCCCACTTGGAAAAGAACATCATCAATTATCCCCTTTGGAACTTTCAAAGATTGGTCTGTCAACTGGAGTGCAATGCAGGTAGGTTTAAGTTCACCCAAACCTAATTGTTGGTAGACAATGAAAGGAAGTAAGTTGATACTTGTTCCAAGATCAAGTAAAGCTTGCTTAATCTTGAAATTCCCGATAACATATGAGACAATGGGATACTCAAGATCTTTACACTTGGGAGGAGGCTTATATTGAATTATGGCACTAGCTTGTTTAGTTAAGAAGGCCCTTTTCTGAGTATTTTGGCTTATTTTAACTGTGCACAAGTTCGTTAGGAACTTGGCCTAAGAAGGGACCCGCTTTATGGCATTTAAAAGTGGTATGTTGATTTTTACTTCCTTAAAAAACTTATAAATATCAGCATAATTATTGATTATCTAGGGCTTCTTGAGACTTTGGGAAAAAGGAGCAGGTATGGGACATGGTATATTCTCTACTTCCATAGACTCAGTCTCGTATAAGGAGACTTGGATAAACATAACTATAGGTGCAGACTTTTCATGTGGTGGTATATCCTTTTCAACAACCTTGTCACTTCTAAGAGTAGTAGCAACCTAAACATATTCCTGTGTAGGATCCTTGGTGGGAGGGTTGCCTACTTGAAATTTACCCTGTAGTTGTTTAGGTTGGGCAGGGAATTTTTGTTTTTCCTATGTAGCCATAGACTAGGTCAATTTCTACATGTGAATTTTCAAATCATCTAGAGATTGAGTAGTCTAGGACTTGAATTTGTTCATCTGATTGTTAAAATTTATTGAGGAGTGCATGAATTGATTCAATGTGTTCTCCAAACTACATTTATGCTGTGGCTAGTAAGGTGGGTATTTTGGTGGTGGTCCTTGTGGTGGGTAATTTACCAAGAGCTGCTATGTGTTCCTTCGACCAAAATTAGGGTGAGTTTTCCACCATGGATTGTATGTTTTAGAGTATGGGTTGTTTTATGGCTTATTATACCCGGAGATTGCATTGCATTGCTGCAATAGAACCTACTTAAAATTTGGTATAGTAGGACACTCCCTTGTAGGGTGTCCTTTCAAAGCACGTATCCTATAGATTTGTTGAACAGGAAGCACAACAGTGTACAGTGTACAACACGTATCCTCATTAACTTTCCTTATCTCTAAAGCTTCAAGTTTTCGAGACAAGATGGTCGTCTTGGCCCGAAGGTCATCGTTTTCTTCATCCAAAATGTGTACACCTAAGTGCAGGAGGTCAAGTTGTAGTTATAATCCGGTTAAGTCCGTAGTCGAATCTACAGGGAACTAATGTTTATGTTTTGGGGTAAATAGTGACAGAGACCAAAGTGACTGAAACCCTTGAGATTTGAAGTTATGATGTTTATCGAATTTCCTGGACAACAAAAATATAATATTCTCTCAAATGTAAAAGTCACCATTTAGCTCAAGGATCTGAACATGTAGTCAATCATCTGGTTGTTGTATTTGTGCTTGAGAAAGGACTCATGGTTGTACAAAGTACCTTAACTTTGCTAAATGCATTCAATCATTCAATAAGTAATCAACAGATAAAGCATTAAGTATAAATGAAAGGCACAAAAATAACTTCTGAATGATTTATTCATGTCCATCACCACTTATTAAAGAGTGAATGAGAAACTACTCACTCTTCATGGCTTTGAGAAAGCTAGAAAAGTGAGTGATCCTTATCCCTCCAAGTAGAGGAGTTACAAGAGAAACTACACCACACAATAAACCTATCTTCGACGAAGATTGAGTGAATCACTTTCCATCTTTCAAGGCCACAAAAGAGCTAGAAAGGTGGAAGATTTTCACTCCTCCAAGTGAAGAAATAATCTCTTACAATGAAAGCTAATGAAACTAATAATAGAAGTAGAAGAAAGCTAGTTACTTTTGGAGGGTTTCCTCCTTAACCAGAAGATGATCTCTCTCTCTCTCTCTCTCTTGATGTATGTTTGTCTATCTATCTATCTATATCTCTCCAAGGAGGAGGTATTTATAGGCAAGGAGGGGGTAAGGAAGAGTAAAAGAATAGTTCTAGGTTCTTAAAGTCTAAGTGAATGCCTCAAGATCCGGATGAAAAATCAACCACTCTACATACTATCTAGGGAATATGTTTGAATGTAGGATGGCATTCAAACGTCTACTCCTCTCTTCTATGATGGGCGTTCGAACTCTGACTAGAGTTTGAATGTGGAACTCAAGTGTCTTTTGTCACCCGCAGTAGATAGGAGTCAACAAGCCATGTCTCATCACCCTGGCAGTCTTCTATAGGTCCTCAAATAATTCAAGATGGCGTTCGAACATTGTACTCAAGTAGCTCTTGTTCCTCTGTGAGAATACCTGCAACCCGCCATATGCCCTCACCCTATCATTCTTCTAGGGGCCCTCAATTATTTCAAGATGGGCGTTCGAACGTGAATTGGCGTTCGAACGTTGATGCCTTGCTTCAAACATCTCAAATTTTCATCTAGAACATGTGGGTGTTGCATGAAAGTTTGATGTTTATTGACTTTAGGCCCTTGTACAATCTTTTTCCTGAAATGTTATCATTGAAACTCAATCAAAGCATAATTAGTCTTATAAAGGCATAGTAAGATGTTAATTTTAACTACTAATCACACCCCCAACCTTTGTATTGCTAGTCCCTAGTAATACAACCACAATTGAATGAAAAATATTTACAATGCCATTTTCGTAGGTCATCCAGTTACATTTAGCATATGCAATAAGCCGTTAAACCCTTATATTTCCCCTATCAGATGAGTGTTGTTGTGTCATGGTTTTCAGTGAATCTACCCATAAACTCAAGTCGAATAAATGTTTATATGTCAGATTTCTTGTTAGAATGAGTTAGTACCATGGTCTTTGAGACACCCAACCCTCAATTTTGACTTATCCCAAACACTATTCTTTCATAGGTACGTACTCTATGCAAAAATAAGCACTTGTCATATTGGTATTTGACATTCCCTATGTGGTAAGAATAATCATTCTAGTGACAAGAATTATTATATAACTAACACTCCTCTTTATAACCTTCCATGTATAGATTTGATTTCACGAACCTCTCTTAGAATGCACTCAACAAAAATTCCTTCCGATTATGGTGACTTTTCTCTCAAAGGGCATGTGATCAGAAGAAGGCTAATTATAAATTCACATGCACAATTAGTACGGGACTTAAATCTAAGGAAACAAAATAATCATGTTTGGCATAATCTCATAGAAGAATATTGATACAAATAAAATAATACTATTAACATAGCACAAAATTTTGGTTGATGACCTACACATGCATCAGACTTGAGATCAATTAGAACTTTTTCTAGGTTGTAATGTGGCCAAAGGTTAGTGGTTAATGAAATGATGGATAAGAGGAGTTCAAGATGGGTTATCCAATTTGATTATACTTCTGCACATTCTCTCCTTTTCTTTATATTGTCTTTGGAAAAATCACTCGTGCTCCTCTCTCTGTTTTCTTTTCATTTCATTCCCTTTTTCTTTTAAATCACAATTCTTTGGCTAGATTGATTTCTTTTGAATTCTCTTTCTTTGCTCATTTCATTCTGCCATTTTGGTTGTCCTTTTCTTCTCTTTTTTTCTTACTCAAGAAGCCTGCCTTTTAGAAAACGTGCAATAAAATTAGATAACCTAGGTAGGGATTTAGAATTCTTTTGGCTTGGTCAAAGTCGGGGTGGTACTAAAAAGAATTATCATTTAGAGGCTCAATCTTGGCTGACAAGGGATTACGTATCAAAAGAAATAAATAAAGCTAAAAAATTTCAATAGATGGCCTAAAATCCTTTCTCTAGCATGTGCACATGTATTTGTTGTATGAATAGATTATTTGTTAGATACATCAATAGACTACTCTCTTTGCATCAATCAATAACAATTTTAATGAGACTATTCAAGGATAGAAATTGAAAAACTTTACTCGAGTAAATGTTGATTTTCTCTCAAAAGCATCGCAAGGCTTAAAAAACTTACGATGGTATTCTTCGTTATCTCCACTAGTTATGTTAGGTTTTCAAAGAATGTAGGTTATATATCAATTGCATTTTCAAGTCTGGTTATTTTGTACCTTAAGAATAACAAATATCAATGTACATTTGACATTTAAGCATAGAGAAAATACCATTTTTCAAAGAAATGTGGTTTTAAGTCTAGATTGTTAGGTGAGGTGTGACTTGATCTGAAATGTGTACACCCAAGTGCAGGCAGTCAAGTTGTAGTAATAATCCGATTAAGTTTGGAGTCGAATCCACAGGCAACTATTGTTGATGTTTCGAAGTAAGCAGTGACAGAGATCATGTGATTGTAACTCTTGAGATTTATAGTGATGATGTTTAGGGATTTTCCTGGGCCAAATATATAATTCTTTCCAAGAAGATTTTCTAGACAAAATATAAGATAAAATCAAATATAAAAATGTTATTTTTTAATTTGAGGATCTGGACATGTAGTTAATCATCCGGTTTATTATACTTGTGCTTGGTAACTCATTTAACCCTTGTGTTTATAGCAAGTTAATCGGAAGATAAAAATGGATTGTGAGAATTAAGAGCATGGTTTCGATGTCTTTCTAGAAGTTTATAAGAATTGTTTGTGTCGAGACTCAACCAGTCTAAAAACAATCAAGTGTTTTTACAAGGCATCCAACAATGACATTAATATTCCATTCTTTAAATGAGGCACAATAATAGTGAAGATTGAAGGGTCGTCATGAAGATCCAGCCAGGGTACTTGCCTTGAACCAATGAGTCTTTCTATACAAGAGTCATATGTGTCACAGAAAGTACTCACGGTTATACAAAGTAACTTAGCTTCGCTAAATGCGGTCAATCATTCAATAAGCAAGTGAAATATAAAACATTAAGCGTAAACAAAATGCACATATATAACTTCCAGATGATTTATATTTATACATGTCCATCACCTCTTACTAAAGAGTGAATGAGAAATTACTCACTCTTCATGGCTTTGGTAAAGCTAGAAAAGTGAGTGATGCTCATCCCTCTAAGTAGAGGAGTTACAAGATAAAACACACTATACAAGGAGCCGATCATTGATGAAGAATGAGTGAATCACGTTTTACTCTTCACAACTCTGGTAAAGCACTAGAAAAGT
Organism: Ilex asprella; assembly: GCA_023539305.1. Lineage (NCBI taxonomy): Eukaryota > Viridiplantae > Streptophyta > Magnoliopsida > Aquifoliales > Aquifoliaceae > Ilex > Ilex asprella. The sequence continues at coordinate 26,906,784 of CM042193.1, read as the reverse complement.
TGAAGAATTTCACTCCTCTAAGGGAAGAAAGAAGCTCAAGCAATGGAAGTGAATGAAACTAATACTAAAAGTAGAAGAAACTAGTCACTTTTGGAGAGTTTACACCTCAACCAAAAGATGATCTATCTTCCTCTATGCAAGTAGATATAAACCTAAGTCTAAGACTAATTCTACCAACTTTTCTACATAAAATTGTTGCTTAAGTGTCTCCCTTGAAGCTCCCACAATGGGAGTATTTAAAGGCAAGGAGGAGAGGACAAGGTAGTGTGTAAAAATAGTGTAAGGCCTTCAAAGTCCATTGAAAGCCATCCACTTTGCAGCCTGTCTGGGACAACGTTCGAACGTTGTCTGGCATTTGAACGTTGTTCATTGTCTTTTCTTGATGGTGTTCGAACGTCAGATGTAGTTTGAACCTCCTACTCAAGTGGTCTTTGTTCTTCTATGAGAGCTACTTCCATGCGCCATGAATCACTGCCCTTGCACTTATTATCCTGGTCCTCTACAGTTCAGGTCAATGTTCGAACGTGGATTGGCGTTTGAACGTTGTACTCAAGTACTTTTGTGTTTTCCTTCTTTGCTACAACACGCCATGCATTAGCACTTCAGCAGTTTGATTTTCAATAATTCAAGAGAACGTTCGAATGTGGATTGATGTTTGAACATCCTTGCCTTGGTCCAAGCTTCTCCAATTTTGCTCTAGAACATGCTGGAGTTGCACGAAAGTTTGATATTCATTGCCCTTGGACCTTTGTACAATTTATATACTGAAATGTCATCATTTAAACTCCATTAAAGTATAATTAGTCTTTAAAAAGCATAGTAATATGCTAATTTAAACTACTAATCACACTCCCAACCTAAAAATTGCTAGTCTCTAGTAATATAACAACAATTGAATGCGAATTTATTTACAAAGCCATTTTCGTAGGTCATCTGGTTGCATTTAGCGTATGTAACAAGCCGTTAAATCACTAGGTTTACCCTAGCAAACAAGTGTTGTCTTGTGAGGGTTTTCAGTGAAGTTACCCCCAAACATCAATTTAAAGATACGTGTATATGAGATAGTTGGTTAAAGTGAGTTAGCATCATGGTCGTTGGGACACCCAACCTTCAGTCTTGACTCAACTCATCCCATATACATCTCTTTCATAGGTATTTATTCTATACAAAAATTCGCATTCGTCATATTGGTATTTAGAATTTCCAGTGCAGTAGGAATGATCATTCCAGCAACAAGAATTGTTATATAACAAATATTCCACTTTACCACCTTCTATGGATAGCTTTAATTTAACAAACCTCTCTTAGAATGCTCTCAGCAAAAGTTAGCTCTGATAATAGTGACTTGTCTCTCAAAGGGCATGTGATCATAAGAGGGCCAATCGAAAAATCACATGCACAATTAGTATGGGAGTGAATTTTTAAGGAAACAAGCTAATCTTGTTTGGTATAATCTCATGGAAGAATATTTATGCAAATAAAAAAATACTTTTGGATGACTACCTACATATGCATCAGAATTGAGATCAATTAGGGCTTTTTAGAGGTTGTAAAGTGGCCAGAGGTCAGTGGCCAACGAAACGACGTCAATGGTATTCAAAAACTGTCCTTTCATTATGTAGTGTAGCGCACCTCTTTCTAGCTTTCTGAAATTTTGCCTAGATATAGTATTTTTTTCTTTTATTTTTCTCATTTTTCACTTTCTTGGAAATTTCCTGTATTTCTGTTTCTTTTTTTTTTAGTTGTTTTCTCCGAATTTTCTTGCATTCAATAGTAGCCACCATCATCTTTTTCCTTTCTCTTGCATTTCTGTATCATACTTATTTATAAGAGAGCGCATGAAAATTAGATAGCGAAGGTATGTCAAGCATATTTTCTTGTGGCTCAGTTATCATATGGGTTACTTGAAAAAGAGATCATACATTAAAGGTTCAATCTCCGCTAACTAGGGATATAATTTTGTAAAAGATGCCCTAAGATTCTTTTTCAAGTATGTGCACATGTATGTGTCGTATGGGAATGCCAACTCAACTTGAGACCTTCCCCCAATGGTGTCGAGATGTTCTATTAATTCATGGGAAACGAAAGACTAGAATGGAGGTGAGAATCTAAGCATACCCCCTGACAACTCTACGAGATATCAAAGACTCAGAACCACATCCGCACTCAACCCAATCAAACCAAATCAACGTACACTACAAGGAGGAAAGAAAATGAGTTGAAATGGCATATCCAAGAAGAGGTCTCCCTTGGATTAGCCAACTATAAACTTAGATACTCAAAATGAAAGCAAGAACATAAACATAGTGAAGAGACATTGTAAGAAATGAAGCTTGGAACTTAACTAATGCAAGAAAACACAAAACTATAGGAAAATGCATTTAATACCCATTTACAGCTTGAAAGTAGAAAACTCAAATACATTAATGGTAGAAGTTAAGATACTCAACTAAACTTGAAATGTGCTTATATTAAATGAAATTAAAGACATGAAACAAAGCTTAAACAAGTCTTACGAGAAATTACAAGGCAATGTGTGGAAGAAAATGCCAAAATATTCACTTCTCTCTCTAGCACTATTCATCTTCTTCCTTGGACTCTCTCTCTCTCTATATATTGCAACGTATCTCTATAATACTGAATTTTTTCCTTCCAAAACGTCCATAGAGCCTTCCCTAGCATGTGTGATGTGATCCCAATCAATAGGTGGCTGAAAGGGATGGGTTTGATAGGCTAGTGCAGGCGTAGCCTGCACACCCAACTTATTCTCTCTCCTCTCTCCTCATTAATCACCAAAACTTCAAAAGTCCAAGCTAGGGTGAAAGGGGGTGTCTTTGTGTATAAGAAGTGTCAGGGAGTAGTTGGAGACCCAATGGTGGGACCCCCAAAGTTGCAGAGCTTGAGATGTAGAATCTAAGCTATTTTAGTAAAATCTACCTATAGGTCGATGGAAACCTATCGGTAGGTTTAATTCCAGTGAGAAAAACCTATTGGTAGGTTTGCGGTAGGTGCAGGTCCAGTAGCTAAAAAATACTGGTAGGTTTTTCCTTGTTTTGCAAAATTCTGGGTTCCTCCATGTTTCAATAAACATCAGGCCTCCACCTCATCTCCAATCAATTTAAGCATCAAAATAAGGCCTATCAAGCACCGTTTAGACCCCTTTTCCTGTAAACATACCAAAACTCCATTAAAAGCATGAACATTGCTATTTCGCTCATTTTAACTGCAAAAACAAGTGTAAAAGGGATGTGCAAGTACATAAAATATGCAATATTTTATGCTAATCACACCCCTCAACTTAAGCTTTGCTAGTCCCTAGCAAATTTTATTCATACCAAAATAAACAAGTATGAATTTGCCACATTCCATTTTCACAAGTCATCCATCAAACACTCAAAATACGAATATCATAATGCAATTAATGAAATGAACTTGGATAAGATGGAACAAAAACTATGGTATTTCATTAATTTCTTTCACAATTTGGGGTACATGGATAAAGAGTTCACAAAGATACAAAATGGCCTAGATTTACTAAAGATTCTTCTCCCAGAATAGGCTTGTCGGGGAACGTGTGCTGGAATATGCGGGTCATCATGGTAGAGATCCTATGTACTGTCAGCTCTAATGCATCGAGGTGTTGAGATAATGAGCACTTCGGTGTAGAGGCCGATGGCCTAGGGGAAACAGGGTCCGCAGATGACACAGTAGAGGAAGGTCCAGTGGCTTTTGACTCTGGCCTCGAAACCCTAACCAGCTCACCACGGCTCATCGCCATCTTTTTACTGCTACTGGCCTTTCCAGTAGCCCCGATCTCGCGAGGACTAAGCTTTTCAAAGGCATAAGCCTTTACTTTAAAATGCTTGCACATTCAAGTGACCAAATTCCCAAAAGGGAGATTTACCTTAGGCTTTTGGGTCATGGCGAAGTCCTTCATTACCTCCCATACAAAAAGTGCAAAGTCCACTACCTTTCCTAACATTCTCACATCCAAGAGGGCTAGCTTTTCAATGTTTCTAGGCGCTCCTCGAAAGAAGGTTATAATGAAGAAGCTTGTTCAAAATCCCATACGAATACTTGAGGCCCCCGACTTGGACCGTTCCCTTAAATTGAGACGGGTCCTCGTACATCAAAGCTACATATTCAGTGATAGTCTTGGTGCTAGTCATGTTATGTGGGTATACCGGGGTGGAAGGAGGTGGCCCCTCGTAATGTAGGAGGTTGCAATCACCGTAGGGGTCACATCAAACGTCTTACCCCTTACGTTCGTCCTCAAGACCTCAACCTCATCCACCACCTTGAGTTTTTGGTATAATTCTTGGCACAAAGACAAATTGACCCTTCCATGGGCTCAAACCGAAACGCAATCCCATGAGCCACAGTGATCCTCACCACCTCAGTGGTTGGGCCAAGGGATATGTGATCGAGGTGCCTGCAAGTAACGTTCTTTTCCTAGATACTTTGGTACCTAGCCTCATTCCTTGCCTTCTTTATTTGTTCATTCTAGTCTCCACTAGACCCCTCCGCATCCCCTTGCGGGCATTTGTGTCCTCGGGCAGTGGAGAGGTTGGCCTAGTGCATTTTGTTCGGGCCATGCATAACAATAGTGCCCTAAAGGTCAATAGTACAAAAATAGGCAATATGAAACCCTCAATCTGGTCCATAGTATCCCAGAGAATCATTAGTTGGTGAGGCATTGCAAATATCTTGGTGGTTTTGAAGAGAATAGAGGAGATTAGGGATTATGGAATTTCTGGCAAACTAGGGTATCTAAAGTGGCAAACTTCAATTCTGCACTAAAAGTCACTAAATCAACAAACCCAAGGTTGAGGATTGAGAGATTAAATGAATAGGAGAGGCATTTGGAAGCTTAGGAATGTTTTGAGTGAGAGAGATATGCCTAAGGGTTTGAGAATTAGGAAGACAATGAATAGTTTCCCAAAAAAATCTGATTAAAACCCCTAATTTTTGGCATTCTGGGTAAAACCTACCGGTATGTCGATGGAAACCTAATGGTTGGTTTTACACTAGTGAGCAAAAAATACCAATAGGTTTGTGGTTGGTGCAGGACCAGTGGCCAAAACCTACCGACATGGCCTACTGGTAGGTTTTGCCTTATTTGCAAAATAACCCTGCTATCCAACACACTTCCACTCCATTTCATTTCAAGACCTACCCTGCACATTCTAACACTCTCTTTATGACCTCTCCTCCACCCAAAACATGTGTTACACTTATAAACCACAAGTTGAACCATCAACACCCAATTCATTACCAAAATTACAATATGATTTAAAAATTTGACGCTTTCAACCACAAGGCATGGATTTCTACATTAATCTACCAAAATGAACACCCACAATGTAAGACACATATGCAAATAGGAAGGGCATTCATAATTCATTCAAATATAAAACACTTGAGCAATATTCCTCTATCCTTAAAGCATAGGGATATGAACACGTCATTCGAATGCCCGAATCAAGCACGCATGAGCATTACTATAGCCTCAAATAGTATTCTAGAGTATGCACCGACACATTCATTTTCAAACTCATGTTTGTGTGAATTGGACAAGTAATTTGAGCATTTACACAACATAATTCATATTTGAATGGCTAGCCAAATTCAGCTTTGATGCAAAACTCATCAAGGGTCTCTCTTAACAATGAATCACACTTTAGCTGTACTGGCATGCACTCCATGTGTACATGTGAGATAGAATCTTGTGCACAAAACAAAGTATGCTCACTGATTGGTACTCAATTATAACAGTTTATTATGCTTCTTTTGGACTAATTATACTTTGATGGAGTTTAAATGGTGATGTTTCAGGTGCTAAAGTGAGAAAAAGGATTAAGGATTTCAAATACAACATTTAAGTGTAACTGCAGCACTTTAAGGAAAAGTTGGATAAGCTTGAGGACAGCATCACCGTTCGAACGGTGGTTAACGTTCGAACGCCCCTATGAACTAGGCAGATGAGACAAAGGCGTGTTGCAGACAGACCCTGGAGATTAAAGCCACGTTTGAACGCATCATCACGTTCGAACGTCATCCCACGTTCGAACGACACTGGAAGCACTGACATGATCAGATCGACTGAAATACATAGCGTGTGTTGACTTCCAAGCCAGAAGAAAGATCCTTAGGCACATGAACGCCATGATCAAACACAATTTCTGAATTATTTGAGGACCCTGACTGCTGCAGAGAGTTGGTGAACGACTCCGGACTCACAACGTTCAAACACAGATTATAGGGCAAAAACGACCTTCATGTTCGAATGGAAGGGACCGTTCGAACGTTCCCACCGACAGATTGCAAATTGCCTGATTCTTTGACTGCACTCCAGATCTTTTACCTTGATTGGTCCAGCACTGTTCTTTCACCCCTCCCTTGCCCTTCCCTGCCTATAAATACTCCCTTTTGGGAGCTTTGAGGGAGACTCTTGGAGAGGAGACATCAAGATCTCTTTTCTTGAAGAATAGATAGTCTCTATATGTAGTGTTTCATTTTAATTCAAGTATTCTACATTCTAGTTCTTTTAATTCAAGTCTTTACATTCTAGCTCTTTTAATTCAAGTCTTTATTATAGTTGGGAAGTTCATTTCCCTACTTGTCTTCATCTTTATTATAGTTAGGAAGTTCAATTCCCTACTTGTCTTCATCTTTATTATAGTTGGGAAGTTTAATTCCCTACTTGTATTGTTAAATTCATGCACTTTATGTTCTTGTCTTTACATTAATGTTCTTACTTTCTAGCTTTAGTTTACTTTCTTTCACTTCTATTGCTTGAGTATCTTCATCTTAGAGGAGTGAAACTCTTCCACTTTTCTAGGGCTTTACCAAAGCTAAGAAGAGTGGAACGTGATTCACTCATTCTTCGTCGAAGATCAACCTCGGAGTTCCTCTACTTGGAGGGATGAGTACCATTCACTTTTCTAGCTTTACCCAAGCCATGAAGAGTGAGTAGTCCTCATTCACTCTTTAGGGAGAGGTGATGAATACGTAATGAACATCTGGATGTTATACTTGTGCATTTTTCTTTCATACTTCAATGCTTTATTTACTTGATTATTGTGAAATTGGATGTGTAAAGCAAAACTAGGGTACTTTGCATAACCAAAGGATAATTCTATGATCCGGATTACTCCTACGTAGAAAGATCCGTTGGTTCAAGGCAAGCATTTTAGTTAAAGTATTTTGTGTAACATATGGGTATTCCTATGGTAAATGGATGACTCCTGCTAGAAAGATCCATAGTGTGAGACAAATACTCCGGGCTAAAATGTCATGACTACTCTTCCAATCTCCACCACCATTGCACTTTATGAAAAGGATGGAGCTTTAACCCAGTCCATCCTTACCTTCGATTAACTTACTATTGACACGAGAGTTAATTGAGTTATAAAACACAAGTGTAATACACCGGATAATTCATTACATATTCTGAACTTCGAACTAAAGAGTGACTTTAATTTCATTTGAATCTTATATTTCGTCTAGAAAAAACTCTCTTGAAAAAATTTCGTATTCTATTCAAGAAAACTCTCACATCTCACAAAATCTCAAATAGGTTATAATCAATTGGTCTTCATCACTGCCCACTTTGAAACACTAGGCAAAAAAATTCCCTGTGGATTCGACTCCGGACTCAAACTGGATTATTACTACAACTTGACCTTCTGCACTTAGTTGTACACATTTCGGATCAAGTCACTCACATGTAATCCAAAAATGAAGTTCATGCATAAAAATGGGACTACCTTGGTATAATCTCATGAATGGAATGCTAGGGCATTAGGTAGCAAAACTAACTCCTCTTTTTATTTAAAAGTGTGCATCTCCCATGCTTCGCTAGATCATTTAGGACTTCTAGGGCTATAATGGGTCCTTAGGGTGATATTTAGGCAAAAGAAACAAAGGATATAGGATAACAAAGAGGATTATTCCGAGTGAAAGACCTTTATTTTAAAAACATCTCTCTTTTCATGGGATTTTCGGTTCAGACCCGTCACCACACTCTTTATTTCTTTTTCTTCTTTTCATTAACATTTTCCTTTTCTTTTTATCATTTGTTCTTCTTCTCACCCCTTTTCTCCTTTCTTTGGATTTTCATTCTTTTTCAAATCAACTCTTTAAGTTTCAACTTTCATTCATTCCTTTTGTTTTGGGTTTCCACACCATACCTCCTTCTTTTGTATGATCATTCATACTCAGTACAAGGAACAACCAAGGTGAGGTAGATTTTATCATTTTTCATTGGCTTGGTAAAAAATGTGGTATAAAAATGAATTTTAATTATGGCTCAATCACTACACTAGGGATAATATTTTCTCAACAAAAAGGTTAAGGCTCAAAACTAATAAAAAAGAGCCTAAAATCACCTCTAGATATGTATGGGGGAGCATTATGCATTTCAAGACAAGTCATTCAACTACACAATTGCACCTAGCCAAAACAAGCATGATGAGATTATTGGTTAAATTTGAAATTTGAAGAATTGTTCTTTGAATAAATGTAAGTTTTCGTCAACAAGGATTGACACTAAAGCTCTCATGGGTTCTTACTCATTTTCACTATTCATGTCAAGCCTAAAATATGAATTCAATCCATAAATTGTCAAAATTACACATTCAATGAGCACATACGGTTGAGTTCAAAAGTAGATACATATGTGATACTCACGCATTGGATTAACTTCTATCATATGCTCATGTGCTCCAGGTTCAAAGCAAAGATCAACATATCATCCAACCCAAGCACCCTTAATAATGGAATACCAATCAACACTTAGATATTTTTCACAAAAAAATTTCAAAATATTCACATAATTTGCACTAATGTAAACAAAAATCTGTAGGAAATGTGAAAGGTGAATTTTCACCACAACAATTTCCACAAACATTGGTGTATCATGCAAATGTTGCACCTCACCCCCCAACTTGATTCATGCAATGTGCTCAATGCAAAAAAGAAGATATGAAATGCAATGAAGGACTGTAAAAAAGGTAAGTAGGGTTAGAGAACACATTGCATTTGAGCTTTTGACAAAAAACCAACATCTGCAATTAGGAAAAACAAAACTATACAACAAAAGAAAGTAAAAAACATGAAATGAAAGAAAAGTAACTAAATAAATACAATTGTACAAAAAAAATAAAAAATTCAATCACTCCTACACCAATTCCGTATATACCGGATCCGTAAAATTCTGCTCCACTCCTTGTCCATCAAAACCCTCAAAGAATGGCTTGAGTCTTTGGCCATTTACCATAAATGTCCTGCCATCGTCAGGGTTTGTGACATCCACAGCTCCATTGGGGTAGGCCACCTTAACAAGGTGAGGGCCATCCCAACGGGATCAGAGTTTTCCTTGAAAGATCGAGAAGCGAGAGTTGTATAAAAACATTTTTTGCTCGGGCTCAAATGACTTCCTCACAATGGATTTGTCATGAAAGATCTTAGCCTGCTCTTTTGAAATTTTTTAGCTCTCATACGCATATCATCTAATCTCTTGAAATTCATTCAATTCTAGCTTCCTATGCTCTCCGACCATTCTCAAATTGAAGTTCAAAGTCTTTATGGCCCAATAGACCTTGTGTTCCATTTCGACTGACAAATGATAAGCCTTTCCATAGACGAGCCGGTAGGGAGACATGCCTAAGACAGTTTTGTAGGCAGTGCGGTAAGCTCAAAGGGCATCGATCATCCTCAATGACCAATCCTTCCTATTAGAATTAACTATTTTCTCGAGGATATTTTTAATCCCCCTATTGGCCTCCTCTGCTTGACCATTGGTTTGTCGGTCGTATGCAATAGATACTTTATGTGTTACACTATATTTATTCATCAATGATGTAAATGGTTGATGAACACAAAATATTGCATATTTAGTGACCTCATTTCATGATTTTTAACTCAACTTTTGCATATAAGTACTTAGAGTTAGCCAAAATTATGAATAATGTTGAATTTTTTATGTTGTAGGTAATTATATCTTAAATGATGGATTTTTTAACCTTGCAACTATGTATGGATGTGTGGTGAAGGCATGAACACATTACATGAAGATTTGGAGGCTTAAAAGTGAAGAAATCAAGGAGGTATTGGTGTTGGGTAACAAAGGCACCAGCACCCACATCATCTGGTAGAAGATCCTCGGTTTTACTTCATTTTGACCATGATCCGCTTCGAACCTGGGAAAGTGAAAAACATGAAAGTTGTAGATCTGGATGTCTTCTATATTGTGCCAAACTTTTAGCTCAATCGGATAGTTGGATCAAAAGTCATGATGATTCTACAAAAACTGGTCCAGAGTAGACAAAGTGTAACGGTACACGTACCGGTACGCCAAACTCTAGTAGCTAAACCATACCGGTATGCATAGCGGTCAATGATTATTTTTCATGCTCCACTTGCTTGGGGGTCTCACCTACACTTCTCTCACTTGCCCCCAACATTTTCTGCACATCTTTATGCCTCCTACACCCTTGATGAAGACTTTAGAAGACAAACATATTAATGAGAATGGGAGAGAAGAGGGAAGCCATGTGGGGTGCAGGCTAGGCTTGTCCTACCCTATCCGAAGCCATCATTCAACCTCCCATTAATGGGAGGCCTACACACTCATGCTAGAGGTCCATATGGACGAAAATACAGGGCTAACACACCATATATTCATCATTACACAAGTTCTTCAAGGGGTGGCTACCTAAGCTTAGTTTTAGTTCAATGTAGAAGATGATGAATAGCAGTTATGTTTTTGCAATTTCTTCACCATTTTCATCCATGTAAGCTTTAGTCTTGTTGTAATTTATATTTCTTGCACTTTAATCTCATTCCTTTCAAGCTTATTGCAAGTTTAGTTACATGTTCTTGAATCAACCATTGTTGTATTAAGTTTTTCTTCTTTTCAAGTTTAAAATGGGTATTGCATATATTTTTTGATAGTTCAAGTTTTCTCACTTTAAGTTAAGTTTTAATATTTGTTTCTTCATTTTGTCTATTTACATTATGCATGCCTTGTCTTTTATTATGAGTAGCAAAATTTTAAGTTCGCTAATTTATGGGAGAATTCCTCTTGGGTGTTCCATTTTAACTCAATTTCTTTCCTCCTCTTGGTGTAGGGTGGTTCAGTTTAACTGGGTTGAGAGTGAGCATGGTTGTGAGTTTTTGATATCCCCTAGGCCTGATCACGGGTTATGCTTGGATCCTCACCTCCATTTGGTTGTGATTTCTTGATACACCGTAGGCATTGTCATGGTGTATGCTTGAGTCCTCACCTCCATCTCATCCCTAGCTTTTCACGAATCAATCATTCATCTATGCACCGTTGGAGGAAGACTTTGTGTTGAGTTAGTATTTCCATGGGAATGAACTCTTCGGATTAACCAGCACTTGATTTATTTCATTTTAGTCCAAACTTCAATCCCCAAAACACAAACCAAAAGATTTTACACTTTCTTTACCTTTTGCAAAATCACCTTTACACACTTGAACTTTCCTTCCCTGAGGAGACGACCTTGAAATACTCTTCCAAGTAAAACACGACAAATGAAAGACTCCTTGTGCTTGGGGAGCACTTTTGTTCACACGCATTTTATTTCACATATTTTGTTCATTTCATTTTTCCCCCATTTCCTTGTCCTTTCTTTTGACATCATCCCTAAGGGAGATTGACACTCCCCTTCTCACACACATCATACACATGCTAAAGGGTGATGTTTAAGGGTTAGGAAACTACAAGGTTTTCCAACAAGCATTTTTGGCGCCATTGCCGGGGAAGGTTAAGTGTCGAGTTCAAAAGGTGATTTTGGGTGGCATAAGTAAGTCTCGTGATTTTCATCACGGGCCAAGGTATGTCGTCTCATTTGTAAATAGTTTATTTTAATTTGTGTTTTGTGTAATGTATTATAATTATTATCAAAATGTATCAAATGCCTCATATTTTGAAAATGTGTGTGAGATTTGTGATGAATATGGGCACATCACTAGTGAGTCTCTAATAAATTATCTAGTTCAAAATTTTGCATGCGAATGTTCAAATTCAATTTTGGACTACTTAAATTTTTACCCCAACTATTATGTAACACCGAGTTATCTGAGTTATGGTTGGGAGAATGAACCCTCTAATTTTTCATCCAATCTCACACCACCAAATGAATTTTGCCACTATCCAACTTATGAGAACTCAACTGAAGAAGAATTGGAAACTATTTTGTGCGATTTTATGCAATACCAAATGGAATTCAATGCCCAAAAAATCCAACAACTTGTTTTATTGACTAATGCTATAATTGCTATGCATGAAGAACAACACCGTGAGCATAGTCAATGCATTGAGGATAATCATCCCAATGGAGTGCAAATTGATGTTGAATCTCCCACCACTCTTGATTGTGAAAAATATGATGAAGTTATTATCTCACATGAGGCTAATGAGCCCAAGGTCATTTTGCCATCTAGGAGTGGCGTTGAGGTACACATTTTTCAACTTGAGGAGGGCATTACAAGGGAGTTAAGGGTAGAAACTTTTAAAGAGAAATTGTAATCTCCATTGTTGGGATTGCATAAGCTTGCATACACCTCTTTTTGGTTGAGATTTTTTAATGATTATCTTTTTTATTGTTGAATAGGTTGGTTTGGAAGGGCATTTATACAACAAAAAAATTTTAAAATCAAAAAAATCAATGGGCGCAAGCTCATATTCGAATTGAAGCCAGATTGACACGTGCCTTTTTGTTTTATTTCCATGTACATAGTAGTTAAACTTCTTTTATTGTTATATTTTTACTTTCATAATGTTGTAGTGTAGATTTTGGCATGAATGTTGTTTACCTCTTCCTAAGTTGGACTCATTTCACTTTGAGCTTCATTCTAAAAAATCTTATTGAGCATCAAGTTCTAGTCTAAGTTGGGGGTGTAAACAAGCATTTTTGTGTTTCATTTTTCTTTTAATGTGTATAAAAAAAAGAAAAAAAAGAGAAGAAGAAAATAAAAAAAAGAAAGGGGGTATCTCATTTCCCATGTTACTTTCATTTTTCTCATTGCATGATTCCTTGTGCATTGAGGATAATGCATGGTTTAAGTTTGGGGGGTGAGGTGCACCATTTACATACTCCACCACTTTTTGTATAGAATAAGTTGCAAATATGGAAATTTTGAAAAAAATTGGACATTTTTTGTGTAAAGTAGCTAATATTGGTTTGTGGGAGGTATGCAGTGGATACTTTATGTGTGACACTATATTTATGCGTCAATGATGTAAATGGTCTATTATAGAAATGCGACCCACCATCACTTATCATTGCACGAGACATCCCAAAACCTTGAAAAGATGTTCTCTTTCAAGAATTTGACCACGAGGCATCATATTCCTTTGGGTCACATTACTTAAACGTTTGCATCTATCACATTCTTTACAAAATAAAATACAATGCTTTATCAGAGAGTGCCAATAAAAACCTGACTGTAGAAGTTTTCCTAAAGTCTTCTTTGTAGAGAAATGCCCACCACTTGCCTTTAAAGGGAAGAATGAAAAGACTTCAATTCTGCACTAAAAGTCACTAAATCAAGAGGAGTCTTGAGGAAACACTGAACCAGTTCATGCAAACTCAAATGAAAGTCTCATTCCACACAAGCTTTCACCGATTTCAAAGCATAGACCACCCAGTCTTTTGAGGATATCAAAAGCCACATTCAAAAGTTGACCCAATCCATGCGCACATATGAGAAGGGCAAGTTTCCTGCCCAATCAAAATCTCCACAAGGCCAATTTCATGTGGAAAATCCCTCAATCATGGAATACCTACAAGATCAAGCCCAAGCTGTCACTACACTTAAAAGTGGCAAGGTGATTGAAAAAACCATAAGAAACATGTTGATTCCAAGGCCAAGACCTGAGTCAATCTCATGCACTGAACTAGTTGAGACTGAACCACTTGAGCCTAAGCCTGTGATTGACAAAGAGCCTAAACCATCAAAGGAAAAGGACTATTTATACCCTGTTCTAGCTCCTTTCCCTCAAAGACTCAAAACAGTCCATAAAGTGAGCAACCAGCCAGAGATTTATGAGCTTTTTAAGTAATTAAAGATCAACATCCCACTTTTGGATGAAATCAAACAAGTTCCGTCTTATGCTAAGTTTATAAAAGACTTATGCAAAGTAAAGAGAAGCTAAAATGTCCAAAAAAGAGCTTTCTTGACAGAACAAGCAAGTGCCTTAATTCAACACAACACCCCTCCAAAATACAAGGACCCTGGATGTCCAACAGTGTCACGTGTCATTAGAAATTTCAAAATAGAACAAACATTGTTAGATCTTGGAGCCAGTGTTAATCTGCTTCCTTTCTCTATCTACCAGCAATTGGGTCTGGGTGAATTCAAACCCACTTGTGTCACACTCCAGTTGACCGACAGATCTATAAAAATTCTGAGGGGCATTTTTGAAGATGTACTCATCCAAGTGTATAACTTTGTCTTCCCCATAGAATTCATTGTTCTAGATACTCAGCTAGCAATGCATTCCGAGAACCAGATTCCCATTATTCTTGGTCAGCCCTTCCTAGCAGTATCCAATGCATTAATTAATTACAGGAGTGGAGCCATGAATTTGAATTTTGGGAATATAACCCTTGAGCTGAATATTTTCAATATTGTCAAACACCTAGGAGAGGACCAAGAAGTGAGAGAAATAAATCCCATTGAGTCATTAGTTCACGAACATGTGAATAATACCTTCTCTAAACCATCTGCTAAATCATATCTTTTGGAATGAATCTCATCTAAGTCAACAAATGATGACCAAATTCACAAAGTTGCCATACTCATGTTGTTAAGGCATGGGCATCCAAATTTGAAGAACTTTCATCGAGTGGTACAAAGCCACTCTCATCAAGTGACAAGCCACCAAAGCCTGCATTGAAACCTCTCCAATCTGACCTCAAATATGCATGTTAAGGAGAAGACGAGTCATACCCAGTGATAATTTCCTCTAAGCTCATAGACTTGCAATAGTCTAAACTGATTAAAGTTCTTAAAAGTCATAAAAGCACCATTGGGTGGACCATCGCTGACTTGAAAGGTATAAGTCCGTTAATCTGTAATCATGCTATATATCTTGAAGAGGATTCAAACTCTCGTTAAATACAGCGACGACTGAATCCTCACATGAAGAAAGTTGTGAGAACTGAGGTACTTAAACTTTTTGATGTAGGGATAATCTTTCCAATCTCCAATAGCAAATGGGCTAGTCCAACCCAACTTGTGCCCAAGAAGTCTGGGGTCATAGTCGTAAAAAATGATGCCAATGAACTAGTTCCAACTCGAGTCCTAACAAGATGGCAAATGTGCATAGACTATTGAAAACTCAATTTGGTGACTAGAAAGACCATTTTCTTCTTCCTTTTCTTGATCAGGTTCTAGAAGGATTTGCAGGCCATGAATTTTATTGTTCCTGGAGGAGTATTTCGAGTACAATCAAATTGAGATAGCCTTAAATGACAAGGAGAAAACCACATTCACATGTCCCTTTGGCACCTTTGCGTTTAAAAGGATGTCTTTTGGACTTTGTAACGCTCCTACAACATTTCAAAGATGCATGTTAAGCTTGTTCAGTGACATGGTTGAAAATTTTTTGGAAGTTTTCATAGATGACTTCTCTGTCTATGGTGACTCATTTGATTTGTGTCTAACCAACCTAGAAAAGGTGTTAGTAAGGTGTAAAGAAGCCAATCTGGTGCTTAATTGAGAAAAATTCCATTTCATGATAACACAAGACATTGTCTTAGGTCACATTGTGTCGTCTAAGGGTATGAAAGTTGACGAGGCAAAAATTAATCTGATTGGAAATTTGTCTGTCCCTAAGACTGTAAACGATGTCCGATCATTCCTAGGACATGCAGGTTTTTACAGGAGATTCATAAAAGACTTCAGTACCATAGCCAAAACTATGTGTCATTTCTTGAGCGAGTCAGGACGTAAATTTCGTATGGAGTGAAGCATGCCAAAAAGCCTTTGAAAAACTGAATGGCATGTTAATTTCGGCTCAAATCATGCAACTCCCTAATTGGACTCTACCCTTTGAATTGATGTGTGATGCAAGTGATTATGTTGTAGGTGTTGCATTGGGACACAGAAAGGATAAGAAACCATATATAATTTACTATACAAGCAAAACTTTGAATGATGCTCAAATAAATTATTCAAGAACTGAAAAATAATTGCTTGCTATAGTTTTTGCTTTGGAAAAAATTCGTTCCTATCTTGTTGGTTCTTCTGTTACTGTATTCACTGACCATGAAGCACTAAAATTTTTGCTCACAAAGAAGGATGCCAAGCCAAGGCTCTTAAGATGGATACTTTTACTCCAAGGGTTTGATTTGATCATCAAGGATAAAAAGAGTGCTGAGAATGTGGTGGTAGATCATCTGTTCATGATTGACGAGACCCCATGGTACGCTGATATTGCTAATTTCCTTGTTACTGGAACACTCCTTATGTCATTCACTCCCATGGATAAAAAAAAATTAATGATGGAGCTTCATAACTTCTTTTGGGAAGATTCCTACGCATTTAAGTACTGTATGAATCAAATCATAAGGCGTTGTATCCCCAAACTTGAGAGTTGACAAGTAATAATATTTTGTCATTCTGAAGCATGTGGTGGCCATTTCTCATCAATAAAAATCACTAAAAAATCTTGCACTGTGGATTTTATTGGCCCACATTTTTCAAAGATGTCCATGCCTTTTGTCTAACTTGCGATAGATGTCAAAAATTGGGAAATATTTCTAAAAGAAACATGAAGCCTTTATACCCCATTTTGGTAATTGAATTTTTTGACTGTTGGGACTTCCCCCCTCTTTTGGCTATCTATACATTTAAGAGGTAGTAGACTATGTGTCCAAATGGGTCGAGGCAGTTCCATGTCGGAATAATGATCACCAAACGATGATCATGTTTTTAAAAGAAAATATTTTATCCCAGTTTGAAATTCTAAACTCAATCATAAGTGATGGGGGTGCTCATTTTTGCAATCGCCCTTTTCGGAATTTAATGAAAAAATACCTGTTTTTCCCTAAAATTGTAACCCCCTTATCACCCACAGACCAGTGGACATACTGAATTAGCTAATCGGGAGATCAAATTAATTTTAGAAAAAAAGGTAAACCCAGGCCACAAAGATTGGTTGTCAAGACAAACTGATTCACTCTAGGCATATCGTACTGCTTTTAAAACCATTTTGGGCATGCCTCCTTATTGATTAGTCTATGACAAACAATGTCATCTACATATGGAATTGGAACATAAGGCATACTGGGCCATTAAAGTAATGAAATTTGACCTGGACAAGGCTGGACTCTCAAGAAAATTTCAGATAAACGAATTAGAGGAATTGAGAAATGAAGCACATGAGAATGCTAAGATTGCTAAAACCAGGATGAAAATTTTTCATGATAAGAACATTGTGCGAAAGTCTTTTGAACCTTTTGAATAAGTCTTGTTGTTCAATTCAAGACTCTGCCTCTTCCTTGGTAAGTTGAATTCAAGATGGACTGGACCTTATATTGTCAACTAGGTGTTTGAACATGGAGTAGTACAAGTAGAAAACCCATCAAATGGTAATATTTTTACTGTTAATGGTCAATGGTTGGAACCATTTTTGGAGAACTTAGTGAAAAATGTGAAGACCATTCTTTTAATGGATGTAGAATATTCCTCTGAGATTTGCCCCTACTGACACTCAAACGGATCGGGTCAAGAAAAATTCAAAACTACCCGACCTGAGGGGACGCCTTATATGGCCCCCATGTTTTCCTCCCTTTTCCCACGTTCACTGTTGTTGGCCCCACCTTCTTCTTTTTCTTACCTTTCCTTTTCTATTCTTTTCTTCTTCTTTTTTGTTTTCTATTTTCTTTAAAAATGGCCCAATCCCAACAATCTCATGTCCATATTACCCAAAGACATTCCTTTGTCTCATTTTATACATCTGCTTACTCTATTTGTACATGACTGTTCTTCTTCTGTATGCACTCACGATCAAAGGTCCTACCCGAAACCCAAATTTGAGCAAAGATGATTAATCCATGTATTTTGCTTGTAGGTTTCGGAAGATGAACATATCTCTACTTTTTAACTTCATCTCCAAGCTCCGTACACTGATAAATTTGAAATATTGGGGACAATGTTCAATTTAGGTTGGGGGTGTGAGAACTATAGTTCATATTTTGGGCCACCATGTGCCCGTAAAGTTTTAAAATTTTTGTTGTTGTTTTTGCTATTGTTGTTATTCTGATCATATTGTGTACCTTGTCTTGTATTTTGTATAAATTGACGATCATGTCTGTGGGTAAGTTTAAATTGTCCAGGTGACTGGCAGATATTAAAGAACCAGATAGTGAGTCTTAAAGCATGGATGTTAAACTTTTGTGGTTTAGTCTTGGAGTTTAACCAACTTTTCCATCTGATGTGCATACTGTGATCATGAGAAAAACAAGATTAGTAAGGAATGTCGAGATCTGACAGGAACAAGCAAAATCCCTCTGTGGCAGAAGCACTTTTGCTAAACACCGTCGTGCCAAAAGACTTGGTGCTGGTAAACAGTGTGGAAGAATCTTTCATGAGAAGAGATATAATCAGTGTTCTGAACCAATTTTTTGTCATGCATTAGATCGATTAGACTGGATAGTGAATGGGCTAAGTAAGGATTACCCTGAGACGTCATGCTATTCTGGGACCTTGCTTAACCGGTTTGTGAGAGAGGAAATTGGGAGAGTCGCTGGTTGTTCGAACTACACAGAGACAGAGGATGACTGGGATTAGGATGTTTTCCAAATTAATTATGTGTTGGGATAGAAGCCAGGGGTCCGATTTTTTTTATAAAAAGTGTAAAAATCTTTTTGTTTTGTACAAACTCTTTTGATTGAAATGAAATTATGGGCCGAGTAAGGAACATCCCAAAATACCAACCTAAAGTGTGGGTAGGGACTTGTCCTAAGACGCCATAAATTTTTGGTTTAAAAACTTGTATGCTTTGCCTTCTCTGATTGTGTATAATGTAGTGTAGGATTTTTTTTAGTTTTGATTCAACGTTTGAATGCCAAGTGACGTTTGAACGTCACCTACTTGTAGTACTCTGCCTCCGATGAACTCTTTGATGAAACCACAAAGTATTGGGAGCTCAGCTCGTTCAAACGCTAATAAATCGTTCAAACAAGACTTAACGTTCAAACATCAATAGCACGTTCGAACGTCATGACCTTATAGTACTTTGGTCTCTAATAGAACTCAAAAGTACTAGGAGTTCACCACGTTCAAACGAGAACCACGTTCAAACAATCTAGTAAAAATCCTTCTATTCACGTTCAAATGATGCTGACGTTCGAACGACGCGACTCATGCTATAAAAGCCTGGTTCATCTTCTTCAGTTCAAAACCCCAAAAATATCTCAAAAATCCTTCAAACCCTAGAACCCATTTACGATACCCATCCCTCTAAACACCTCCCATTCTCCAATTTCACCTAGAATCGACCATCCCAAATCCATTCCCACATCAAAGCTCCTCTTTTCACCAAGAAATTCAAGAGTTTCAAGCCTTCACAAGCTCATATTCGAAAACAATACCTCCAAGGATGAAACTCCCTGTTAGGCTTAATCCAAGCAATCAAGAGCCAAATTTTATGGTAGAGGTGATCGAAGTGAGAGAAGGGAGGCTGCCCATTGTCCTTAGGTATGACAAAACTCGCTTCCCCTTGGCTCTCAAGGCAGATAGGTATGAGACCTACTACCAAAAGCATGCTTTGGTTTGTGAAAGAGATGTGGTCTTGACTGATTTTGTCAAGTTTGGTTTGCTTGCGATATGGAGAGGAGGAATTAGGTGTTGTATTTGTAAAATAGAGGGGAGGTCATTACTGACTTGTTAATGGAGTTTTACTCCAATGCCGATATCGTCAATGGTGTCAGTAAGACGCATGTGAGGGTGGCTCATATGGATGTACATGAGGAGTACATCAGGGAGTTAAGGCAAGAAGTGCCTTGGGTACAAAACCCAAAATACCACTCAAAAAAGAAGGTGGCAATGAGCATGGTGGGGAAGGAGCTAATGGGATTGTCTAATTTTTCATGGCCAAGACAAAGATTTCTCCGACAAGGAGAGCTCACACATAAGTATAAAATGCTAAATTTTATTACGGTCTCCAACTTTGCCCCGATCGAGCGTAAGAACGAGTCCTCCCTGACATGGCTTGTCTATTGTATGCACTTGGGAAAGACTACAGTATTAACCTCCCCTCCCTCATCTTGACAGAAATGGAGAAAGGCTGCGATGTGAAGAGAAACTCTCTTCCCTTTGGCACTTTAGTGACTGAAATGTGTAAAGTCCACGAGATTAGGGTGCGACCTAAAATAGAGATTCAAAAGCCAATGGGGCCACTAAATAAGACGTCCTTTAGGAGGAGTCAAGAGCATAGTAGCACCCCAACAACTAGACAAGAGGTCCCCCCCACAAATGGAGTTCATGAGGTGCAAGAGGAGATTGATGCGGAGGAGGAGAGGGAGCTAGAGACTGAGAAAGGCCAGGAGCAGCCACAAAGGGAAGGCACTAGCACCAGCACCAACACCCACTGATCATTATGAGAGATTATGCTTGACATCGAGGCCAACCAAGACAAGATTCATCAACAACAAGAGGAGATTCTTGGCTATTTGAGGGTTGGACCAGGTGCACCTGGTGGAGCTAGTAGGTCTAGAGGGGATTGAGAGGGGATATTTCTGTTCTTGAGCGGAGTTGGGGTTGTTTGTTTGTTTGTTTATTTTATAAATTTCTTCTTTTGTGGGTTGATGTGGATATTAATTTTTTTTTTGTATTGGATTAATTGAATAAGTGGTTTTTGTGTCAAAAAGATGATCTTTTGTGGAAATGAAGGATTCAGTTTGTCACCTTTATCTGTTTAAATGCATTCATGGAATTAGCACTTTAGTAATTATTGTTAATAAATAATGGAACAAATGTGGATGCTAAGACTGTTTGTTAAAGTAACTAATCACATGATCGGTTCGATACACAACTTATCAATATAGACTTAAAACCACAGCTCTTTAAACAATGATATTTTCTTTGTGCTTAAATTTTCAAAAGTGCATCGATGTTTGTTATTTTCAAGGTACAAGATGATCGGACTCGAAAATGGAATTGGTATATAATTGACATTCCCTGGATAACCAGACATAACTAGTGGAGATAACAAAAGATACCATTGTAAGTTTCGAGCTTTACGATGCTTCTGAGAGGATATCAACATTTACTCAAGTGAGCTTTCTCACTTCATTTATTTCAATAATCTCATTAAACCTCGCTTTGATTGATGCAACTAAAGTGATCTAGTGACATATCCCACAGGAAATACGTGCATACCACATGTACATGTGCACATACTTGAGAAATAATTTTAGGCCATCTTTTGATTTAACTTTGAGCCTTATTCTTTTACAAAATTATATCCCTAGTTAGCTATGCTTGAGCCTTCAAAGAATGATTTCTTTTTCAAAAACCTCATATGAAAACCAAGGAACAGAAAAATATGTTTGACATACCTTTGCTATCTAATTTTCTTACACCTTTTTATAGATCAGTATGATACAAAAATTTAAGAGAAGGGAAAAAGACTATGTCAGCTGCTGTTCAATGAAAAGAAAAGTCAGTGGGAACAACCAAAAAAGGAATAAAAAAGACAAGGAATTACCAAGAAAGTGAAAAATCAGAAAAATGAAAGAAAGAAATACCATTTCTCGGAAAAAGGTTGAAAAGAAAGAGGCATGCTACATAAACAGAGGATAACTTTTGAACACCATTGACGTCATTTCGTTAGCCACTAACTTCTGGCCACATTACAACTTATGAAAAGCCCAAATTGTTCTCAAGTCCGATGCTTGTGTGTGTTGTTAAACAAAAGTTGGGGTATGTTAAAAATAATTTCTTTAATTTCATCAATATTATTCCATGAGATTATGCCAAGAACATGATTAGTTTGCTTTCTAACAGTTTCACTCCCTTTCTAATTGCATCAATATTCTAATTTTTGCTGGGGGCATTTCTAAGAGAGGTTTGTGAAATCAAAGCTATTCATGGAAGGTGGTAGAGTGGAATGTTTGTTATATAACAATTCTTGTTTCTAGAATGACCATTCTTATTACGCAGGAAATCCATATGCGACTATAACATATGCTAATTTTTGCATAAAATAAGTACTAATGAAAGAGGAGCATGTTGGATAGAAGTCAAAGTTGAGGGTTGGGTGTCTCAATGACCATGATGCTAGTTTACTTTAATCAGCAATCCCACATACTCATTTGTTCGACTGAAGTTCAAGGGTAGCTTTACTGGAAACCCTTACGAGACAAAACTCATCCACTAGGTTAAACCTAGTGGTTTAACGGCTTGTTGCATACGCTAAATGCAATCGGATGACCTACCGAAAAAGCATTAGAAATAGATTTACATTCAATTGTAGTATTATTAGAGACTAGCAATATTTAGGATGGGGGTGTGATTATTACTTAAAAGTAGCTTTTTTCTAGGCATTTTTTAGACTAATTGTACTTTGATGGAGTTTAAGCGATGTCATTTCAGGTCCTAAAGTAAACAAGAGCTCAAGAATAACAAATATCACATTTGAGGGTAACACCATTACATTAGGGAACAAAATTGGAAAAGCTTGGAACAAAGCAACCGCATTCGAATGCCATCTCACGTTCAAACATCCACTTGAACTCTGAGAAAAATAGACCCTAAGCCATGACGTGTTGCAGTCAAGAACGAAGAATCTCAGGTACTTGAGTACCACGTTTGAACGTGAACTCACGTTCGAATGTCCACTTGATTTGATTTGTGACGCCCCAAAAATTCGGGGGTCCCGTTGACCATCCGTCAACCCGCGGAATGCTCGTGGATACCGAGTGACTCGATATCTCGGCGTTATGTCCCATTTATCGGGATCCATCTTTTAACAAAATTCAGGCAGAGTCTCCTTCGTACGGGGAGCTCTACCCAAAAACACAACCTGTATAATAAACCTTACAAAGCCCATCCGAGGCCCAATATAATACAATGACCGCACCGGGTCCATTTATAAGTAAATATAGACCACACCGGGTCCATTTATCTATACTCATATAAAACATACACAATTATATCAAAACAGTCCATATAGACTCTGTTACAATTTCTTTATACATTACATGCCAAGATTAAATTAGAAGTCTAATTTTACAAAAGAAAAGAATTGAAAGCCACAAGTCGGCTTTTCTTCAACCAAGGGCCCCCGAATGAGAGACATCCGCAGGAACATGTCCCGTACCTGAAAGTGGGTCCCGTATAGGGTGAGCCAATGCCCAGTAGAGAAATTCCTACAGAGGCTACTCCTCCACCTATATGCATATGAAATGTTCACATGCACACACCATAAATCCATAACCATTCCATCAATAACATGCGATTAAATGATGCAATGCTATTATGTCATACCATGAATGAGGTGAGACCCACCCATGTGCACCCATCTGAGCCCATCACAGCTCCCTTTACATGCAATGCCATGTATGTTAAACCCGGGCTACCCAATCCCCATAAAATGTGATGAGACTCATGTACTCAACTCGAGCCCGACCCGGCTCAACATGAAATGAGATATGACTCATTTACGCACTCACCCCGAGCCCTTCCTGGCTCGACAACACAATGTAAAGGCCCATGTGTACAACATGCCATGACTGAGATGAGACTCAATCACGTAACACAACCCAAGTCCTTCCCGACTCCCACAACACAATGCAATGTGTAATGAACCCGTCTTCGACGGAAAATATGATACTCATTGGATGAGTATATTTTATATCAAAATCTTGTGTTTTATTGGGCAACGGATTTTGGAATTTCACTGTCGGCTCCGTACGCCTAATTCACTTTTTTGGACTTGCACCGACGGAAGTGAATAAACCAGTAACCGGGTCTTGCACCCGAGGGATCTTCTAGCCCTTCTTGCTATACCCGACACAAGTTTTCCATGCATACATACAACCGTGCGACTCAGTCGGATTTTCAATCCAACTTTCCCGAGCCCACCATCAAGCACCAAGTATGGTGTTGATTAACCATGCACCACCTACACATGCCTCCACTAATGACTAATGTCCATTAATGGAGTTACCAATGTCATGCTCTATATGCAATAATGCCAATGAGCAAGTCCCATAACCATATGCATTTAATATCACATAGATTGTGGTACAAACACCCATGCACAAACAATTCCCATAACCACATGCATTTAACACCACATAGATTGTGGTACAAACACCCATGCACAAACACACCCACACCCATGCTAACATCCCATGAATGTGGTGTCACACCATGTCCATACGCAATGTATGCAATATGAACTACTCCTTGCATCAACCACTAAGTGTGGTGTCAACATCCACCATGCACTCACCCATGAAATGAATGATTCCGTGCAAATGCAATGTGATACACAATTGCATATCCATGCCATGTTCTATATGGAATGAATGCCATATGAACAATGTATTCATACGTTCTACTTCATGGCAATTTTATCAATAACATATAACTACCAAACTTCTTTGACCATGTCAATACATCAAGAATCATATATTGACAACATAGATCATAAATTCAATTATCTCTACTCATATAACATGTTATCACAATATCATTGAAATAACCACAAGATTCACATCAACCAAGGCATATAATCAAACACCTTCAAGGCAACCAACATGGTAACACATATTATGCCCAATTTTCACATAGCTTTCACATAATTCAAGAAATATCAATAGGCAATCTCTACATACTAATTTAGGATAAAATCAGTTTTACCTAAATTCCACCAATGGGCAAGTGTAATTTTCTAAAAACCTACCCACCATCTTTATTATTCCATAACCATATACATATAAATATATATATACCTAGGTCAATATATATAGATATACATATATATATCCAGCCCATTTATCATAGGCATTTCTAGGCATATAAATTTCATATATCCTCATAACCACATATCAATGAGCATATAAATATCATATTCGTCTCAATATGTATATATCAAAGCATGCATATATCAACAATTATAATCAACACAATTGACAAGCATGTTATTACATAATCTATGTCAATAACACACTTAAATTACATGGTGCATGATACACATAACAACCCACAAAATTTAGCACAAAACAGCCCGCGAAAATCAGCCCAAAGTGGCTAAAAATTCAGCCACTATACGGCCCCTAAACAGCCATAAAACAGCCCCTAAACCAGCCACTAAGCAGCCCACGAAATCAGCCACTAAGCAGCCCCTTAACAGCCCCTAAATGGACACTAGACAGCACACAATTTAGCCACAAAGCTACCCACAAAATCAGTCCATTATTAGTGCACAAAACAGTCCACGTTTCGGCACAAAACAGTCCACATTTAACCATAAAACAGCCCGCAATTTGGCCACTAAACAGCCACATAGCTGCCCCTTAATAGGCCACCAAAACAGCCCACAATTGAGCCCACAATTCAGTCTATGTACAGCCCACAAAACAGCTTATGTACAGCCTACAAAACAGCCACAAATCCGCCTCAACATAGGCCACCAAAACAGCCCATAATTTAGCACAATTAAAGCTCAAATACAACTCACAAAAATGGCCCGATTACAGCCCACATTCTGTCCAAATAAAGCCATATAAAAACAGCATCTTTAGGTTTAGAATGAACCCAAGTAGGAAGAACCCTACCTCTTGTAGCGTGAGAATCCCGTAGGAAGCTCCCAAGACCCGAAAACCCAACTCGAAGCTTGATTTTCCCAACTCCCGGAATTTCACCTTCGGTAAAATTCGTTGTTTTTGGTACCCACGTGTAGCCCTTGACGCGTAGAACGTCTTTTGTTCTTGGCCCGAGTGGATTTGAGCACTCCACGGCCGTAGATTGTAGAGAGAAGTTGGGTTTTCTCTCATTTTCCCTCTCTTCTTTTCTCTCGGCTGAAACCAGCTGAAATGGTGAAGGAGAAGTCTGATTTTTCAGACTTTAGGCTCTTATTTATATTTTTAGAATACTTGGCCCACAATTGGCCACACGTCTCTTTTAATTTCGGGTCCGTTTTGGTCCCGAAATGATTAAATTTCATCCTGGTTTAAGTTCAAAATATTTTTATTTTAACTTATTTCAATTTGTTCCCCAAACTTTAAAATTTTATAAAAATTTCGTGTACGGGATTACCCGAGGCCCATTCGTCTCGTAAAACGCGAAAAATCCGACTATCTCAGAATTCAACGAAATTTTATATGGTCACTAGATTTCGCGAGACAAATTCAACGGCGAAGTCCATTTCGTCATCCGAGCTCTAGAAAAATTCAGGTTCACAACATATTCCGTGGTGACAATTTACTATTATTTTTTTTCTTTTGTTATAAATGGTTCACATTTTCCGGGGTTTCACATGATTGAAGACCAAGATGATGAGTGCAAAGTGTCAGGATCTGAATTGAGTGTGGAAATAGGTTTCCACAAAAGACCACAGGCCACTTGAGTGAGAAGGACATGCCCCATCTGGCATTCGAATGCCCATACAGTAAAGATAGAAGAAACGTTCGAACGCCCATAAAGCAAAAACAGATACAACGTTCGAACGCCATATCACGTTTGAATGTTCCCCACAGACTGACTGTAGAGTGGTTGACTTTTTAGTTGGACTAGGGTGGCATACACTATTCCTTCACTCCTCTCTTGCTGCCCCTCCTTGCCTTTAGATACCCTCACTTTGGGAGGCTTAAGGGTGCTTGGTAGGAGACTTGGTAGAGAGTTTGATGAAGGCTTATACTACCACTCATAAGAACTAGTTGTAGTATTGTTGTATGTTTACTTGTATTTGTTCTTGAATTTAGTTTGGCTTTAGACCAACACTTCTTAGTTTGTTATGAAATTAGTCTTAAAGTTATGCTTTCAATTGCTTGCAAGAAGAAAGATAGTTCATCTTTTGGTTGAGGAAGCAACCCTCCATTTCTTGGTTGAGGAAGCCACCCTACAAAAGTTACTAGCTTTCTTCTACGTTCATTGTTTATGTCTTTCACTTCCATTGCTTGAGCTTCCTTCTTTGTATAATCATGGTTTTTTTTTGTGACACGGATGACTCTTACATAGAAAGAATCATCGGTTCAAGGCAAGTTCCCGACCTAGATCTTCATGACTACCCTTCAATCCTCCCCATTATTGTGCTTCATTTAAAGAATGAAATATTAATGTCATGGTTGGATGTCTTGTAGAAATACTTGCTTGTTTGTAGACGGGTTGACTCACGACACATACAATTCTTGTAAACTTCTTGAAAGATATCGGAACCATGTTCTTAATTCTCACAGTCCATATTTATTTTCCGATTAACTTGCCGTTGACAAGGGAGTTAATTGAGTTATCAAGCATCAATATAATAAACTAGATGATTAACTACATGTTCAGATCCTCAAACTAAAGAGTGACTTTCTTTACATTTGAGCTTATCTTATATTTTGTTTAGAAAACTTGTCTTGGAAAGAACTTACATTCTGTCCAACAAAACTCCCCAAAACTCACAACTCTAAATCACGAAGGTTACAATCAATTGGTCTCCACTACTGCTTACTTTAAAACACCAACAAGAGTTCCCTATGGATTCGACTCTAGACTCAAAGTGGATTATTACTACAACTTGACCGCCTGCACTTGAGTGTACACATTTCAGATCAAGTTAGGGTGTTCGTCCTCAGGATTGAGCTCACTTGCTCAGTGAGGAATGCCTTCTTGTGGACATTGAGTTTCCTCTTGACTGTGCACAAGTCCTTCAACATCTTTGCATAATATGGAATTTGCTTTATCGCGTCGAGGAGTGGAATCTTGATTTTCACCTACTTGAAAATTTCAATGATATCAAAATAGTTAGCCACCTTAATGGGTGGCTTCAAACAAATTAGGAAAAGGGGCAGGAATGGGGGAAACATACACATTTTCATCAATCAAATTTTCTTTCTCACCCACCTCACCACTCACCTCATCAATCTTGGTGTCACCCTTAGTCTCTTTCTCTAATGGAAATGTGGCATTGGTAGAGAATTTTGGCACAATGGTCTTATCGACCTGTTTGCCACTTCTAAGGGTGGTGACCATTTTGAGTTGCACACAACTCTCACAATTAGGTTCGGATGACTCAATGACATGTTGACCTCTAGGGTTTTCTTGGGGTTGAGCGGGGAATTTCCTCTTCTCTTGTTGTGATATCCCCATAGAGTTTGTTAGCTTTGTTAGTTGGGCTCGAATGTCATTAAAAGCTACGACACTTTGACTGTTGACGGTAGTCTGGTTTTGATTGAAGGTAGTTTGACTTTGAATGAAAGCATGAACTACATCCTCCAAAATCCCCTTGTGAGGAGGTTGGTTAGTGGATGGGTTGGATGGTCCTTGTTGATTAAAAGTCTGTGGAGGTGGACCTTGGGAGAAATTAAGGGAAGTATGGATGTGTGAATGAAATGTGTGTGTGTGTGTGTGAACAAAAGTGCTCCACAAGCGTTAAGAGACTTTCAAGTGTCGTGTTTGACTTGAAAATCATATTCCAAGGTTGACTTCTCAAGGAAGGAGGTGAATCATTTTAAAGGTGATTTTGGTAAAAAATGAAAAGTGTAAAATCTTTAGAGTTTGAGTTTTGGTGAGTGAAGATTGGTTATAGAAATATAATGGAAACAAGTGTTGGCTAATTTGAAAAGGTCATTCCAATGGGAATGCCAAATCAACTCAAAGACATTCCTCCAATTGTGTCTAGATGTTGGATTTATTCATAGGAAGCGCCAGACTAAAATGGAGGTGAGGATTCAAGCGTACCCCATGACAAGTCCATGGTGTATTAAGAACTGACCACCATGTCTACACTCAACCTAGTCAAACCAAATCAATGTACACTACGAGGAGGAATGAAAAAGAGTTGATTTAGCATACCCAAGAGGAGTTTTCCCTTGGATTAGCCAACTTAAGGCTTAGCTACTCATATTTAATACAAGAACATTAACAAAGTAAAGAGACATTGTAAAGAAATGAAGATTGAAACTTGAGCTAATGCAAGAAAAGTTAACTAATATAAAATGCATTGAATACCCATTTTAAAAGCTTGAAAAGAGGGAAAATCCATACAACAATGGTAGAATGTAAATGGTGTATGTAAACTAGCAATGTACGTGAAATCAATGACATTAAAGGAAATAAATGAAGCTTACAAGATCCTTACAAATGACTACAAATGAAATGGATGGAAGAAATGTAAAAATCTAAGTTTTCTCTCTCTAACTATGTCTTCTTCCTTGGAGCTTCTTTATCTACAATGCAATACAATCTGAATAATGTCCAATGAATCATGCATTTTCATTCATGGAGCTCTTCTTAGGTCTATGACAGCCCTCCCATCCATAGGAGGCTAATTGGATGGCATGGGCAGGCTATGACAGGCCTAGCCTTCACTTCCTTGCTTAGCTTCTTATTTTTCCTCCTCATTAATGTCATTGCCTTAAAAGTCCAATCATGGGTGTTGGGGGGGCATGTAGATGTGTAAGGGATGTCAGGGGACAAGTGGGAGAATTGTAGGTGGGACCCATAAATGGCAGAGCTTAAGTTGCAGGCTATCCGGGCAAAACCTTCCAGAAGGTCGATGCAAACCTTCCAAAAGGTTTGTGCAGGAACAGTTGAGAAAGCATTCCAGTAGACAAAACCTTCTGGAAGGTTGATGCAAACCTTTCGGAAGGTTCATTCCAGTAGACAAAACCCTCCAGAAAGTTTTGGCAGTGAATAGGCAGACTAAGTGCAAACCTTTCGGAAGGTTTATGGCCAAACATTCCGAAAGGTTTTCATCCAATTTGTCTTTTTCTTGGTTTGTTCACCCTCCAATTCTTCCTTTAAGCTATCCCCTCATCTTTATTGATTTTAAACACTTCAATGGGGGCTTAACTGAAGCCAATTACATCTTTTCACCTACATATACACCAAACTCCATTAAAGAGAAGATTAAACACATTTCTCCTCAAAATCACAACAAAAACAAGTATAAAAGGGCATAACATACAATATATGCAATGTTTTGTGCTAATCACACCCCAACTTGAGCTTTACTAGTCCCTAGCAAACATTATTTCAAACCACAAGCTATAAACTAAAAGACAATCCATTCATACAAGTAAACTTCCAGAAGGTCGATGCAAACCTTACATCAAAAATCATATTGCAATTAAAAAAAGACTTCGGCAATGATAAAATGTAACAATTGTGGTATTTTCATTGATCATTCTAAAAATTTCATTACAATGGGTTCGAGTTTCAAAACAAAACAGCCCAAATCCTAAAGACACATCTACTAGGCCGATGAACTAGCCTTATTGTACATCCTAAAATCAAAAGAAACAAAACACAAAAGTCATCCTTAACATCCCCTCCATCACTGTCGTCATCAAAGGAATCCTCTTCCTTAATCTCAGACTCCTTAGACTCAGACTCCTCATCCTTGTCATCGTCGTGGTCTCCCTGCTCCACAGTAGTAAAAGGCACAGAAGCAGCGGTCGATGGTCTAGTGGGAGGTAGCGGAGGTCCACCAGGGATGGGCTCATCCAGGAACATTTGCTGGAATAGTTGCATCACCATAACCGACAACCCGTGCATTATGGACACTAGTGC
Source organism: Ilex asprella (assembly GCA_023539305.1). Classification (NCBI taxonomy): domain Eukaryota; kingdom Viridiplantae; phylum Streptophyta; class Magnoliopsida; order Aquifoliales; family Aquifoliaceae; genus Ilex; species Ilex asprella. The sequence continues at coordinate 26,876,016 of CM042193.1, read as the reverse complement.
ATCCAAACGCTGCTGCATGGTGCAGGCTGGGGAAGGTGCAGGAGTAGGAGTAGGAGTAGGAACAGGAGCAGAAACAACTGAGACGGATGGTTCTACAGCAGATGGCTCTGGCACTGGGGCTCTGGGTCTCTCTCCCCTAGTCCTTGCAACCTTCTTGCTACTACTCAACTTCCCAATGGCTCCAGTCTCTGGGGGAAACAGAGTGTCATGAGTGTAGTGTTTCACCTTGGCATGATCGCATAATTATGTGACGAGGATGCCAAAGGGGAGATTTGCCTTGGGCTTTGTGACCCTAGAAAACTCTTGCATCTCCTCTCATATCAAGTATGCCACATCTATCACCACCCCTGACATGAATGCGTGGAAGAGGGCTAACTTCTCAATGTTTGGGTTCTTCTCAGAATGTCGGGGCATCAGATTGTAATGTAACACCTTGTTCATTACCCCATATGAGTGCTTGAGGCCTCTAACCAACGTTGTTCATTTGAAAGTGGTCGGCTCCTCATATGTGAGACCAACATAATCTGTGAGAGTCCTACCCCCTTCCGTGTTGTGTGGGTAAACTGAGGTTGTCGGGGGAGGCCTCTCGTATCCCATCACAGTGACAATTGTGTCAGGGTTACCTCAAAGGTCTCCCCCTATACGTTGGTCCTTAACCTACACCCATCCTTACCCAATACAGACAAGTTCTGGTAAAATTCCCTACCCATTCCCAAGTTGTATCCCTTAACCTCTTGAAACCACACATTCAACCCACGTGCCTCGATCACCTTCACCACCTCATCATTAGACCCACGCACCTCGATCACCTTCACAACCTCACCAAACACAGACAAAAATGCTTGAGTTGTTTCTGTCGTCCCTAATTTCTGAACATCACTTGTTCATATATGTATGGCTTATGCGGATAGGTGAGTTTTGCTCTCCCTCGGAATGATGCAAGAAATGGTAAAAAAGGTGTAAATGAAAAAAATGTGTGTGTGTGTGTGTGTGTATGAACAAGCGCAAATAGACTTTTGAGTGTATTGTTTTACTTGAAAATTGTATTCCAAGATCGTCTCCTCAAGGAAGGAAGGTGAATTGTTTTGAAGGTAATTTTATGAAAATAGAAAAGTGTAAAATCTTTTGAGGTTGAGTTTTGTTGAGTGAATTGTTATATGGTTGGTTATAGAAATGTAATGGAAACAAGTGTTGACTAATCCTAAGAGGTCATTCCAATGGAAATTACAAATCAACTCAAGACCTTCCTCCAATGGTGCCTAAAAGTTTGATTGATTTATAGGAGGTGAGGGACTAAAATAGAGGTGAGGATTCAAACATATCGCGTGACTAGTCTACGGGTACCAAGAACTCACAACCACATCCACACCCAATCTAGTCAAACCAAATCATCGTATACTACGTGAAGGAATGAAAAAGGGTTGATTTAGCACACCCAAGAGGAATTCTTCCTTGGATTAGCCAACTAAAAATCTAGCTACTCATATTAAAAGGAAAGACATGCATAATTTTAAAGAGACATGATGAAGAAATGAAACATGGAACTTGAATTAATGCAAGAAATGTTAAACTATGAAGAAGTGCATTTAAAACCCATTTTGAAAGCTTGAAGTGAAAAACTCAATATAATAATGGTAGAATCTAGAATGCATAAATAAACTTAAAACACACTTGAAATAAATGACATTAAGTGAAATAAATGAAGCTTACAAGAGTCTTAAAACAAATTACTATTGAAATAGGTAAAGGAAATGAAAAAATCTAAATTTTCTCTCTAGAACATCATCTTCTTCATTGGGAACTTATCTCTCTAAAACTACTCCAAAGCTTAGGTAGCCTCACTCCTCTAAATGGCTTGTGTGAATGTTGAATTTATGGTGTAGAGCCCTTGCATTTTCATCCATGAGGCTCCCCCTAGTCTGTGTGTGCAGGCTTCCAATCAATAGGACGTGAGATGATGGCTTGAACAGGCTATGACAAGCTTAGCCTGCACCCACCATGCCTCCATCCTTCTCTCTTCTCCTTTCCCATCCTCCATCTTCCAAGGCTGACTTTGGGGTGTAGGAGGCATGTATGTGTGTAGAATATGTCAGGGGACAAGTGGGAGAATCATAGGTGGGACTCCCAAGTGGTAGAGCTTGAGTTGTAGGGTGTTATGGAGGTTCAGGGCCAGACCTTCCAGAATGTTTTTCCTAGTGGGAAAACCTTCCGAAGGTGCCAGCTTAGGAACAGTTTTCGTAAAATTGTCAAAACTTTTGATCCAATAGTCCGATTGAGCTGAAATGTTGACACAATACATAAGACATCTAGGTCAACAACTTTCTTGTTTTACACTTTTTCAGATACGAAGTGGATTAAAATCAAAATGGGGACAATAGAGGTACTGATACTAATTCTAGTGGGCTAAACCTTACAGAAGGCTTTCATCCAAATGCCCCTTTTCATAATTTCTTCACCTTCCAAGCCTCCTGATCCTCATGTAATATGTCCATCTCTTCACCACTCATCTACATTTAGTTGCAAAGTTCCGAAATCCATCATTTACACTATGATTACATGCAACATCAAAATTTCAATATTATTCACAAATTCGGCTAACTCTAAGTAATTCATTGCAAAGTTAAGTTAAAATACATGTAATGAGGTCATTAAATATGAAATATTACGCGCTCAACACACCCCCAACTTAATCTTTTATAGTCCATAGCAAACTAAATGTAAAAATTAGGCAAACAAAAATAAACCCATTCTAATTTTCTCTATTGCATTTAGCATATGTAGCAAGCCTTTAAACCCCTGGGTGATTCCTAATGAACAAGTTTTGTCTCGTCAAGGTTTCTAATGAAGGTACATACAAACTTATTTTCCTCATATCCAACATTTAAAACCTATGCCCTTATCTTAACTAACATTGGGATGTCATTAATAACTTTGTCCAATGCACCCGAACTAATCACAAATGAATCACATCATAGCCTTTACTGCTGTTCTAGAGTATCCACCTACACATTTCCTTTCAAAACTCGTGTGTGTGCGAAATGAATATGTAATTGAAGCATTTACTCAATGGAATCCACATTTACTTAGCTATCCAAATTCAACTTTGATGCAAAACTTACCGAGGGTTTTCCTAAAAAATGAATAACTCAATGATTATCCGGACATACTCTCGATGTATATATGTGAGATGGAATCTTGTGCACAAACTGAAATATACTCACATATAATCAAAAAATAACGTGCATGCAAACAATTAAAACGACCTTGGCATAATCTCATGAATGGAATGTTTGGGCACTTGATTAGCAAAATCAACTTTTCTTTTCATTTAAAGTGTGCTTTCCCCATGTTTTCTCTAGATCATTTAGGAATTTCAAGGGTTATAATGGGGCCTTTGAGTGGTATTGAGGCTAATCAAAAGAAGGAAAGAGGACAACAAAGAGGGTTATTCTGAGGCATGACCTTTATTGTCAACAATTTCCACTTTTTTTTGTGAAATTTTCAGCTTATCACCTTCTCCTCACTCTTTGTTTCTTTTCCCTCCTTTTCATTAACATTTTCCTTTTCTTTTGTCAATCTTTTCTTCTTTAACCCTTTATTTCTCCTTGTCTTGAATTTTTTCATCCTTTTTCATTCAACTTTTTGACATTCATCCCTTTTGTTGAGTTTCCGCACCACAATTCCTTCTCTTTTATGATCACTCATATTCAGCTCTAAGAACAACCTAGGTGTGGTAGATTTTTATCATTTTGCACTGGCTTGTTCAAATGTGTGGCATGGAATGAATTTACAATTATGGCTTAATCATTGCACTAGGGATAAACTTTTCACAAGAAAAAGGTTAAGGCTCAAAATAAATAAAAAAAGACCTAAGATCATTTCTAGATAGGCATAGGGGAGCATTGTGCGTATCAAGACAGTCAATCAACTACCCAAATGCATCTAACCAAAACAAGCCTAATAAGATTATTGAACAAATTTGAAATTTGAAGAATTGTTCCTTGAGTAAATGTAAGTTCCCTCCAATAAGGATTGACACTAAAGCTCTCTTGGGTACTTAGTCATCTCCACTATTAATGTCAAGCACTAAAATGTGAACTCAATCCGTAAATTGCCGTAATTACACATTCAAGATGGACTATGGTTGAGTTCGAAAGAAAACACATATGTGATACTCTGGCATAGGATAAACTTCTATGATGTGCTCATGTATTCAAAGTTCAAATGAAATTTCCAACAATTATGTACAAAAAGTGGTGGAACATGTAAATGGTGCACCTCACCCCCCAACTTGAACCATGCATTGTCCTTAATGCACAAGGAGTCATGCAATGAGAAAAATAAAAGTAACATGGGAGAAAAGATACTCCTTTTTTTTTCTTTTTTTTAGTGTACACATTAAGGAAAAAATGAAACACTAAAACCTTGTTTCCACCCCCAACTTAAACTCGCACATGATACTAAAAGAGATTTGTTATGATTAAGCTCAAAATGGATTTAGTCCAAATTAGGAAGAGGTAAACAACTTCATGCTAAAATCTATACTACAACATTATGAAAGGGAAAATATAATCATAAAATAAGTCTAACTCTTATGTATATGAAAACAAAACAAAAAGGGCTCATGTCAATCTGGCTTCAATTCAAATATTAGCTTGCACCCATTGTGTTTTAAATTTTTTTGTTGTGTAAATGCCCTTCCTAACCAATCTATCCAACATTAGAAAGGATAATGATTCAAAAATTTCAACCAAACAGAAGTGTAGACAAGTTTATGCAATTCCAACAATGGAGTATATAGTTTTTCTTTAAAAGTGTTTACACTTATCTCTATTTAAATGCCCTTACCTAGTTTAAAAATATGAATCTCAACACCACTCTTAGATGGCAAAATGATCTTGGACTCATTAGCCTCATGTGAGATAATATCTTCATTAAATATTTCACAATCTAGTGTGGTAGGAGATTCAATATCAATATGCATTCCATTGAGATGATCATCCTCAATATATTGACTATGCTCAAGATGTTGTTCTTCACGTATAGTAATTATAGCATTTGTCAGCAATATGGCCATCTCTAATTTTAGAAAATTGTTGGGCTACATGGGCATTGACTTCCATTTGGTAAAGTATAAACTTGCAAAGTGTAATTTCCAATTCTTGTTCTTTTGAGTCCTTATATGTTGGATAGTGACAAAATTCATTTGGTGGTGTGAGATTGGATGAAAAATTATAAGGTTCGTTCTCCCAACCATAACTCTGATAACTTGGTGTAACATAGTGATCGAGGTACAAGTTTTTAGAGGCCAATATTGAATTTGAACCTTCGCATGAAAAGTATACACCATATAATTTAATGGACACTCACTAGTGATTTGCCCGTACTCATTACAAATCTCACACACATTTTCAAAATTTTGGGCATTTAATACATTTTCATAAAAATTATGAAACATTACATAAAACACAAACTACAACAAACTATTTACAAATGAGATGACATATCTAGGCCCGTGATGAAAATCATGAGACTTACCTATGTCGCCCAAAATCACCTTCGAACTCGATGGTTAACCTTCCCCAACAAAGACACCCAAAATGCTTGAGTTGTTTTCGTCGATCCTAATTTCTGAACATCACCCAGCCATATGTTTATGGCTTATATGGATAGGTGAGTTCACTCTCCCTAGAAATGATGCAAGAAATGGGAAAATGGTCGTGAATGAACAAAATGTGTGTGCGTGTATGAACAAAAGTGGTCCCCAAGCGTAGAGAGACTTTTGAGTGTCGTGTTTTACTTGGAATTCGTATTCCAAGGTCATCTCCTTAGGGAATGAAGGTGAATTATTTTGAAGGTGATTTTGTGAAAATGGAAAAGTGTAAAATCTTAAAAGTTTGAGTTTTGCTGAGTGAAGATTGGTTATAGAAATGTAATGGAAACAAGTGTTGGCTAATCCGAAGAGGTCATTCCAATGGTAATGCCAAATTAACTCAAGACCTTCCTCCAATGGTGCCTAGATGTATGATTGATTCATAGGAAGGGAGGGACTAAAATGGAGGTAAAGATTTAAGCATACCCCGTGACAAGTGTACGGTGTATCAAGAACTCACAACCTCATCCACACTCAAGCTAGTCAAACCAAATTATCGTACACTACGCGGAGGAATGAAAAAGAGTTGATTTAGAACACCTAAGAGCAATTCTTTTGGATTAACCAACTAAAATTCTACCTACTCATAATAAAAGGAAAGACGTGCATAGTATAAAGAGACATGATGAAGAAATAAAACATATAACTTGAATTGATGAAAGAAAATTTAAACTATGAAGAAGTACATTTAAAACCCATTTTGAAAGCTTGAAGTGAAAAACTCAATATAACAATGGTGGAATCTAGAATGCATTACTAAACTTAAAACACACTTGAAATAAATGACATTAAGTTCAATAAATGAAGCATAGAAGAGTCTTAAAGAAGATTACAATTGAAATGGGTAAAGGAAATGGAAAAAATCTAACTTCTCTCTCTTGAACTTCATCTTCTTGATTGGGAACTTATCTCTCTAAAACTACTCTCAAGCTTAGGTAGCCTCTCTCCTCTCAATCGCTTCTGTGAATACTGAATATATGGTGTAAAGTCCTTGCATTTTCGTCCATGAGGCTCGCCCTAGCCTGTGTGTGCAGGCTTCCCATCAATGGGAGGTTAGATGATGGCTAGAACAAACTTAGCCTGCATCCACCATGCCTCCATCCTTCTCTCTCCTCCTTTCCCATCCTCCATCTTCCAAGGCTGACTTTTGGTTGGACATAGGACATTTAGATCTAAAAATTTCATTTTTTGCACTTTTTCATATTCGAAGTGGATTATTATAAAAAATGGGGAAAACATAGGTACTTATACCAATTCTAGTGGGATAAACCTTCCAAACGGTTTATGACCCAACCTTCCGGAAGATTTTCATCCAAATTGTCTTTTTCTTGATTTCTTTGCCTTCCAAGCCTCCCAATCCTCATGTAATGTGTCCATCTCTTCACCACTCATCCACACTTAGTTGCAGGGCTTCAAAATCCATCATTTACATCATTTACACTATGATTACCTGCAACATCAAAATTTCAACATTATTCATAAATTTGGCTAACTCTAAGTAATTCAATGCAAAGTTAAGTTAAAATACACATAATGAGGTTATTAAATATGCAATATTACACACTCATCTTGGTGGTTGGTATGGTTGATATGCAGGAGACCCTTGAGGTGGTGGTTATGGACTTTGTTATGGATTCATGAGAGATGGTTGTGTGTTCCTCCAATTGAGGTTCGGTTGATTTTGCTGCTTGACTTGTTACTCGTCGTTCGTAATTTTCGTCCATGAATCTAGCTGTGTGTATGGCTTATACAGTTAGGTGAGTTTCACTCTCCCTCGGATATCATGCAAGAGATGGGAAAACGGGTGTGAATGAAAAAATGTGTGTGTGTGTGTGTGTGTGTACAAAAGTTCTCCCCAAGCATAGAGTGACTTTTGAGTGTCGTGTTTTACCTGGAATTGTTATTCCAAGGTCGTTGATTGTCCAAAAACCTTATGGTTTTCTAACCCTAAAATACTGTCCCTTAGCATGTGAAGTGTATGGTTCAAAGGGGAGTGTCACTCTCCCTTGGGATAGTGTGAAAAGAAAGGCAAGGGGAAAGAAAAATGAGATGGTGTAAATATGATTTGCAATGAACGAAAGTACTCCCCAATCGCAAGGAGACTTTTGTGGATCTTGTTTTACTTGGTGGTATTCCTAGGTCGTTTCCACGGGGAAGGAAGTAAACCGAGGGGAAAGTGATTTTGGAAAAAAGAAAGTGTAAAATCTTTGTGGTTTGAAAGTTGTTTGGTGAAGTGTGCTTTGGTGAAAATGAAGTGAAAAACAAATGTTGGCCAATCCAAGAGGTCACTCCAATGGGAATACTCTCCCAACTCGACTCTCTCCTTCAATAGAGCATGAAGGAACAATTAATTCGTGGGAAGATAGGGATAAATGGGTGGGTATCTAAGCAAAAACCATGACTATGCCTACGGAATATCAAAGACTCACCGACTTATCCACCCTCAACCCAGTCAAACTGAACCATTGAACTTTGAGAGAATGGAGGAGAATGGGTCGAAATGGTATACCCAAGTGGAGGTCCCCCTTGGATTTGCCAACTAAAAGCTTTAGCTACTCATGCTTAAAATGAAATATACAATGTAATGAGAGTTCATTCCAATGATACGAAGTTCTAGAGTAACTAAATGCAAACAAACATAAGCTAGAAGAGAATGCATTTAAAACCCATTTTACAGCTACAAAAATAAAGAACTTTTATGTATTAATGGTAAAAGCTTTGAGAGAGCATTAAACTAGCAAAGAACTTGAAAGAGAATAACATTAATGACTTTCAAATGAAGTTCTAAGGTTCATACCATTGATTACAAGACAATGTATTGAAGGAAAATGCAAAATCTTAAGTTTCTCTCACTAGACACTATTCATCATCTTCTACCCAGCTCCTTCCTCTATATTCTATGTAATGTCTCTTTCTATCCTCCTGAACTATGGAGCCTTTCCCTCCCAAAAACCTGCCGTAGAGTCTCCTATAGCTCTCTTGATGTGATTCCCAACATAGGAGCATGAAATAAGGTGGGTTGGTGCAGTCTGTGCAGGCCTTGTCTCCACACCCAACAACTTCTCTCTCCTCTCTCCATATTTATGATCTATCCTCCAAAATTCCAAGAGGAGGTACTTAAGGGAATATTTAGTGTGCTGGACGTGTCAGAGGAGCATGGGAGGTTTTTTGGTGGGACCCTCGAGGCAACAGAGCCTAGGATGCAGAGATTTTGGGAGGATTTAGCAGACCGTACCGGTACTATGTTCCAGTATTTTGAACTCCAGTAACCTTGGCGTAGCGGTACTATTTTGTTGCTTCATTCTACTTTTATGAATTTTCAACTCCTGCGCTTTCCTCTAGTCATCCTTTCATCCCTAATCATATCAATCCATTTGGGAAGGCCTTAATAAGCCTTATTTAGCCCTTTTAATTTACAAACATAAAAAATCATTGTTAAAGGCACAATTTATACAACTCCCATCATTTAACTTCCAAAAGAAATTAAAATGAGATGATTAGCACATAGAAATATACAAAGTTTTGTGCTAATCACACCCCCAACTTAGGTTTTGCTAGTCCCTTAGAAAAAAGTTATTTCCATCACAAGACAAACAGTGTAATGCACCCTCAATCCATTTCGACCACCATTCATCCAAACAATTAAAAAGTAAAAATCATAATGCAATTAACAAAGTAAACATGAACAAGATTGATCAAACTATGGTTTTCTATTAATGAGCTATGAAGTTGGAGTACATAGAGTAGGACATCAAAAAGAAACAAAATAGCCTACGACTCCACGACCCTATCCAAATTGTGTATAACCCAAACTCCAAAGAAAAGACAACAACTACATATCACACTACTCATCACCCTCTTCCTCACCATCCTCTTCACCGTTAGACTCCTCATCGTCATCATCTTCATCTTCCTCAACCACTCTAGTGGTAGAGGGACCAGATGTAGGAGGGGCATCAGTTGAAGTAGAGGGTCCTCCGGGGATGGGCCTCCCAGTGAAGATATGCATGAGCATCTCTTTCAACATGGCCGTCATCCCCTGCAGTGATCCCTCAATCCCATGCACTGTTGTTTCTAGTGCATCAAGATGTTGGTCCATCGAACGTTCTGGTACATATATAAATGGCCTAGTGGGTGCAGCTGGTAGTAGGTTATCATAATCAACTTCCAACTGAGCTCGCTCCCCTTGACTCATTGCTTTTTTTTTTATTACTATTGGCCTTGCCAATAGCCCCTGTCTTGGGAAGAGTGAGCTTGTCAAATGAGTAGGCATTCACTTTAAAGTTCTTGCACATCTGGGTTACCAAACTCCCGTATGGCAAGTTGGTCATTAGCTTCACTGTCACAGCAAAATCTTTCATTACCTCCCCTATGAACAGGGCAAAGTCAATCTTTTTACATGACATAACAACATCTAGAAGGGCTAACTTCTGCATATTCAGCATCTTTTCCGCAGCCCTTGAAAGTAGATTATAATGGAGAAGTTTATTAAGGATCCCATACACGTGCTTTAACCCTCCACTCAGCACAGTTCCCTTGAATTTTGCAGGGTCTTCATACATCAGAGTAACAAACTCGGCCTTAGTTTTAGCTTTATCGACGTTGTGAGGATAGACTATTGGAAAGGGTGATGGTCTCTGATAGTCCCCTAGGAGGGTGACAATGACATCCAGGGTCACTTCGAACATCTTGCCCTCACATGTTCCCTAAGCACCTCTCCATTTTTCACTGTCACCACCTTGAGTGTCTGGTAGAACTCTCTGCACATGGACAAATTATACCCCTCAACGGGTTCAAACCAAAATCGCATCCCATGTCCATCGATGATTTTCACCACCATGTGTAGTGGGGTGAGTGAGATGAAATCAAGATGCCGCTCACATGTTACGCCCTTATCCTCAATCCACTACACTCATGCCTTCCTCCTCGCCTTTTTCCTTTATTCCTTAGGGTCCACACTTGACCCTGCACTGCTTCTCTTGCGACTAGTGGGGTCTTCGGGTGGAGGGGAATTGGACCCCACTCTCTTGGTTCGGGCCATGCACATCAACAGTGCCCCTATTGAGAAGAGTGCCAAGAGAGTGAAGAGGAGACCCTCAATTGAGTCAAAGGCCTCGATAAAAACCACAATATGACGAGTCATTGGAGTTTCTTGAAGAGAATGGAGAGATTTTGGGAGCTTGGAGAACTTAGGGAAAATCAGCACCTAAGGTTCACAGCCGTGGGTTGCACAGATCCAATCTTGAAGAATAAGTGGGTTTATGGATTGAAAGGGAAACTAGGGGGTTTTTGAGTGAGGGAGAGGGAGATTTAGGGCAAACATTTGAGGTGGGAAATGAAGTGGGAAATTAAAAAGCCTTAATTTTTTCTCGGGTCAGCAGACAGTACTGATATTGCATACTAGTACTGTGTTCTGGTACTTCGCACTGTAACAGCCTAAGCGTACCGGTATTACGTATCGGTACTATTCCTGCTTTGTTTGCCATAATAATTCTGCTGAGCACGCCTCTCAACTCCATTTCGACTCAGGACCACCCTAGACACTTTACCACACTTCTTATGACCACAACTTCATCCCAAAAATGTACTCCATTTATAAACCACAATTCGAACCATCATGCCCAAATTATTACTGAAATTGCACAGTGATTTAAACATTTGATACATTCAACCTACAGGGAATGGATTTCTATTTTTAACTATCAAAATGAATACCTTCATTTAAGTCAAATATAAAAAAAATTGTGTGATATTCCTTCATTCTTGCAAGCATGGATTATCTAACACATTTCTCAAATGATTGAACTAAGCATATATGAGCAAAACCATAGTCTTAGACACTAGTCTAAAGTAGGCACCTACAAATTGATGTTTGACTGTGTGTGTATGTGAATTAAACAAGTAATTCGAGCATTTACGCAACAAAATTCACATTCGAATAGCTAGCCAAGTTCAGTTTCAATACAAGACTCACCAAGGATCACTCTTAAGCAATAAAATACACTCAAGTTGTCCTGGTATGCACTCTATGTGTACATGTGAGGTAGAATCTTGTGTTCAAAATAAAGTGTGCTCACATGTAATCCAAAAATGAAGTTCATATATGAAAATGAAGCGACATTGGCATAGTCTCATGAACAGAATGCTAAGGCATTGGATAGTAAGACGTAACTCATCATTTCCTTTGAATTTATGCACCTCCCATGCTTCTCTAGATCACTTAGGACTTTGAGGGTTATAATGGGGTCTTGGGGTGATATTTAGGTAAAATAAAATGAAGGATATAAGGTAACAAAGATTGTTGTTCCGAGTGAGAAACTTTTGATTTATAAAAACACTTCCCTTTTCATGGGATATTGATTCTCACACCATCACCACACCCTTTGTTTTTTTTTTGTCACCCTTTTTTTCATTCTTTTCTTAGATTTTCCTTGCTTTCCATTGAATTCGTTGAGTTTTGACCTCATTCATCCCTTTTGTTTGACTTTCCACATCATACTTCCTTCTTTTGCAAACACTCATATTTAGCTTCAAAGAACAACCAGGGTAAGATAGATATTTCTCATTTTCATTGATTTGGTCAATTGTGTGGCATAGAAATGAATTTCAATTTGGCTCAATCATGGCACTAGGGAAAATATTTTCACAAGAAAAAGGCTAAGGCTCAAAGCATTCAAAGATGGCCTAAAATCACTTCCAGATACGCATAGGAGAGTAGTGCATATTTAAGATGAGTTGATCAACCACGTCAATGCACCTAACCAAAATAAGCATAATAAGACAATTGAACGAATTTGACATTGAAAAATTGTTCTTTGAGTAATTGTAAGTTCCCTCTAAAAAAATTTGGCTCTAAAGCTCTTATGAGTCCTTACTCATCTCCACTACTTATATCAAGCTTAGAACAAGGATCCAATTCATAAATTGCCAAAATTACACATCAAAAGCCACATACAGTTAAGTTCAAAAATAAATACATATGTGATACTCATGCCTAGGATCAACTTCCATAAAATGCTCATGTGCACAAAGTTCAAAGCAACGATCAACATGTCATCCAACTCATACACTTTTCATGAAGGAATACAAGTCAAAAATCAGATATTTTTCATCAAAAATTTCACATATTTTTCACTAATGCAAGCAAAAATCAAAATTTACCAACAACCTTTGTGTATCATACAAATGGTCCACCTCACCCCCAACAAACTTGACTACGACCCGATGGTCATTAGTCTTGACTACGACCCAATCGTTGGCATCTTTCACATGCCTTACAAAATGAAACACAATCTTTAATAAGGGAGGACCAGTAGAAACCTGATTGAAGAATTTTGGCGGAAGTCTTCTTTGTTGAAAAATGCCCGCCGCAAGTCTGTGAATGACAAAATGCTAGGACATCTCATTGTTCGTTCTCAGGTACACATCTTCTCATAAGCAGATCGGGACAATACTTGAGCAAATATGGGTTATCAAAGTAGAAGTACTACACATCTGCCATAAATCATTTTCTGTTTGTTGGCTCCATTGCGGTGATATCCGTCCTGTTGCAAGGTAATTACATATGTCACCATACCAAGGACAAAAAATATGAATCGAAAGCAAATGTTCATCAGGAAAAGAGTCAGGGATATGAATATGCTCATTAGTCTCCTGCACCACAAGCCGGGATAAGTGATCCGCCACCACATTCTCAACTCCTTTCTTATCTTTGATTGTCAAGTCAAATTCTTATAGGAGGAGGATCCACCTAATGAGTCTTAGTTTCACATCTTGCTTAGATAACAAATACTTCAAGGTAGAATGGTTAGTAAAGACAACAATAGGCGAACCAATGATGTATGAACAGAATTTATCTAAAGCAAACACTACAACTAGCAATTCTTTCTCAGTGATAGTGTAGTTCATTTGAGCCTTATTAAGTGTTTTGCTAGCATAATGTATATCACATACGGTCTATTGTCCTCCCTCTAACCAAGCACTGTGCCGACCGTGTAATTACTCGCGTTGCACATGAGCTCAAAACGTAGATCCCAATTGGGTGGTCGCATGATAAGATGCGCGACAAGCATGCTTTTTAGTTTTTTAAAGGTTGCCTCACACTCATCCGACCACTGAAAGGGGACCTTAAGTAATTGGGTCAGGGGTCGGGCCATTGCACTGAAATTCTTAATGAATCGATGATAAAAACCTGTGTGACCCAAAAATGATCGGATTCCCTTGATGGCAATAGGCGTGGGGAGGTTAGAGATGGCCTCCACCTTGGATTTGTCAACTTCAATGCCTCTTGCCAATAATGGCCCAACACGATTCCTTCCGTCACCATAAAGTAACACTTTTCTCAATTCAATTCGTGATTCTTTTCTTTACACCTCACCAATACTCTCTCCAAGTTTTTCAAGCATCTGTCAAATGAGTCTCCAAACACAAAAAAATCATCCATGAAGACCTCCACTATCTTCTCCACCATATCGCTAAAAATCTCCATCATGCACCGTGGAAAAGTCCCCGAGGCATCACATAATTCAAACGACATACGGCGATAGGCGAAGGTGCTATATGTGCAGGTGAAAGTAGTCTTCTCCTGGTCCTCCAATGCGAGCTCAATTTGATTGTAGCTAGAGTACCCATCTAGGAAGCAATGGAATAGGTATCCTGCTACCCTTTCCAAAACTTGATCAAGAAAAGGAATTGGGAAATGATCTTTCCTTGTGCAAGCATTAGGCTTTTGGTAGTCAAAGCAAACTCTCCATCCGGTTATGACTCTTGTAGGTATGAGTTCATTTCCTCATTTTCCACTACCATAACTTTGAATTTTTTTTGGTACTACTTATGTGGGACTTACCCACTTGGTATCAGCGATCGGAAAGATGATGCCCACATCAAGTAGTTATAATACCTCCTCCTTCATCACCTCCTTCATATTAGGATTTAATCTCCTTTGGGGTTGTCGGAAGGGTTTGGCATCCTCCTCAAGGTAAATGCGATGGGTGCAAATGATAGGGCTTATCACCTTGATGTCCGCGATAGTCCATCCAATTGATCCTCAATACCTCTAAGAGCTTTTTTTCTTGTTTCATATTCAGGGTTGAGCTAATGACCACCGAAAATGTTTCTCCTTCGCCAAGATAGGCTTATTTCAAATGTGAGGCAATGGCTTCAACTCCAAGTTTGGTTTTTACTCATCCGACTGGAAAATTTTCTTTTCTTGATTGGGTAACTCCTCAAATGTGGGAATCCAATCTCCTATCCCTTTCAACTCTTCTACCTCCCCCTATTTATCCAACTCCTCAAGATTAACAAGTTCATTCTCCTTGAATTTCAACATCCTCTCTAACTCTATATGCTCCTCGAGCAAGGTGTCAATTCTATTGACCTCATTTACCTCCTCGTCATCCCCCGATTGCTTTGCTAAATTGAACACATTAAGCTCGATGGTCATGTTCCCAAATGCCAAGTTCATTAGACCATTCTTGCAATTTATCACAACATTAGATGTAGCAAGGAAGGGTCGTCCAAGAATAACGGGGATTTGGGAACTCAGGTTAGCAATAGGATGTGTATCTAAGACAATAAATTCGATGGGAAAGTAAAATTTATCAATATGAACTAAGACATCTTCCACTACTACCCTTTGTGTGCTGATGCTATGATCCTCCAATTAAAGTGTAATTGTGGTGGGCTTCAACTCCTCAAGCTCAAGTTGTTGATACCTTAAGTATGTAAGGAGATTGACACTAGCTCCCCGATTAGCACAAAATATTACGTAATTATTTGTGCTAACCATCCGTTAATTAATGGTTTTTATGATGCTAATTGATGGAAGTTATATATGTCGAGTTATTAATGTTGACATTTTGAATTTGCAGTTAAAAGGTGTTAAACAAGACTCCCTATGGCACTTCAACAAGGATTGAGACAAAAGGGGATGAAAGAATGAGAATTAGAAAGCTCAACGGTTGCTGATGCAGCAGAAACAACAAAAATAGAAGACGCCGTACCGGTACAGCGTACTGGTACGCAAAGGCTATTGGAGTTCGAGGTTCTGGTACGTAAAGGCTACTGGAGTTCGAGGTACCGTACCGGTACTGTCTGTCGAATTTTTCCCCAAATCTCTACAGCAGGAGCTCTGTCACTTTGGGGATCCCATCATCATCTCTCCCCTACTCCCCTGACACCCCCACAATACTATTCATCTCTTTCACACCATGGATTGGATGTTTGGAGCTTGGGTTATCAATGAAAAGAGAGAGAGAGAGAGAGAGAGAGAGGAAGAAGCTGGGTGTGCAGACAAGCTCTGCACACCCCTCTCCAGCCCTTGCCACCTGCTACCTATGGATGGAAAGGACTTCCTATGCTACCCCAGACCTCTAGAGGCACATTTTGGAGGGAAAGGGGGAGAGAGTTCAGCATTATTGTTAGAGGAGATAGATATAGAAAAGTGTTCCCTGGGTAGAAGACGTTGAACAGTACTTTTAGAGAGATAAATTAGTTTTTTTGCATTTTCTTCATTACATTGCCATGTAATTTCTTGTAAGGATCTTTAGAACTTCATTGAATTTCATAATGTTAATTTCCTTCATGTTTCTTTTTGGTTTAATACTTACTTAAAGATTCACCATTAATGCTCCAAGTCTTTCATTTTTAGCCTTTAATTTCTTGCACTTAGTTACTCTAAATCTTCATAGTTTCTCATGCACTCTCATTGCAATGTTTGGTTTCATTTCAAGCATGAGTATCTAAATCATTAAGTTGGTAAATCCAAGGGAAACCTCCACTTGGGTATACCATTCCAACTCATTCTCTTCCCTCTCTTATGAGTTCCTTGGTTCGATTTGACCGGGTTGAGAGTGGATGAGTTGGTGAGTCTTTGATATTCCGTAGACATTGTCACTGATTATGCTTATATCCTCACCAATTTTATCCGTAGCTTCCTGCAAATTAATCGTTCATACATGCTCTATCAGAGGAGGGTTTGGAGTTGAGATGGTATCTCCATTGGAGTGACCTCTTGGGTTTGGCAACATTTGTTCTCTCATTACATTCTCACTAAATACACACTTCACCAAACAATTTTCAACCACAAAGATTTTACACTTTTATTTTCACCAAATCGCTTTCACATTGGTTTACTTCCTTCCCTGTGGAATCGACCTTGGAATACCACCAAGTAAAACACGACCCATGAAAGTCTCCTTGCGATTGGAGAGCATTTTTGTGCATATACATCTCATATTTACATCATCCCATTTCCCTTCCTCCTTGCCCTTTATTTTGATACTATCCCAAGGGAGAGATATCTTTACCTTGGTCCATATATTGCTTAGTCTAAGGGATAGTAATTAGGTGTTAATGGAGGCAAGGCAAACCATCAATCATTTTTTGCGCCGTTGCCGGGGGAAGGGAAGTATCAAACCAAGAAGGCGATTTTCGAACTACGGGGTAAGTCCGTGATCTTCATCATGGGCTGAGGTACGTGGTTCGTGTACATATCTTTGTTTGTGTATAATTTCAAAATTTTTTTTTAAACCCTTTGTTGTATGTAGGGGCGAGACAAGCAACACCGATTGGTTAGGCAATTCATGGACCCTAATATGAACATTAACCAAGACCCACCCGAGGATGCGGATGACAATTTTGATGATGTAGGTGCCAATCCTAACGTCTAGGAGGGTGGGGGATTGCAACAACCTAGAAGGCCTAACCCCCGAGTGCATTTTCCCCCACCTAGGAATGAGGGGAATAACATCCCACTTGACCCTCCGACTAGGTCAATGAGAGACTTCTTTCATCCAACCCGATGCACCACACCCTCATGCATTCTTCTTGCAGTCCAAGTTCATCTCTTCATAGTCAAACCGGAGATGTTGAACTTGCCTCCTGAATTCTATGGGGTCGAGGGTGAGAACCCTTCTTCATATATAAGGGATTTCGAGGAAATTGTGGCAACTTTCACCCCTAATCATAATATGGAAGAAAGAGCTAGGATGAAATTGTTCCCATTCTCCTTGAGTGATAAAACAAAGACTTGGCTTTAGTCCCTAAGATCTCGGACTGTGACATCTTGGGAAAAAGCAATCTCCGTGTTTTTAAAGAAATTTTTCCTGGTGCACAAAACCACCACCCTTAAGAAGGAAATTCAAAATTTTTCGGAGAATCCCAACGAACAATTTTATCAATGCAGGCAAAGATACAAAGAGTTGCTACAGTCCATCCCACATCATGGTTTTAAACCATGGCAATTGGTTAGTTTCTTCTATGAAGGAATTACACTAGGCCATCGACAGTTTATTGACATGATGTGTAACAGGGAATTCTTGAAGAACCCGATGAGGCATTGAACTAATTTGATACCTTGTCAGAAAATTCACAGTCATGGAACATCACTGATCCTTCCGATGTGCCAAGATCTTTTCCTCAATAGAGTGGCCAACAAAAAGGGGAAGGGATTTATGAGCTAAAAGATCGGGAAGACCTACTTTCATAAATTTCAAATTGTCTAGGAAAGTAGAGAACTTTAAGGTGAATAGGAGATGGGAGGTGTCCCAAGTGTCAAGAACCGAGGAGGTTTGTTCTATTTGTGAGAATGTTGAGCACTCTGAATTGGAGTGTTCGAGCATTCTGACGCTTAGGGAAGCATACCGGGAACAAGTCCATGCCTTAAATCAACCGAGGCAATCATTCTCTCCATATTCAAACACTTACAATCCAGGGTGGCGCAACCACCCTAACTTTAGTTGGAGAAATGAGAACCCCATTCCTCATGGATCCAATGCATATTCATCTCTCATGCCTCCTAAACAAGGTCAATACCCAAGTCATGACCAAGCGTCTAGCTCCCAATATCCAAGGACAAATCTGCAAGGGTGTCAGTCGACACCACCATAGCAGAATTTTTCACAAAATCCTCCTCCACAAGACTTTTCTAATCAAGGACCATCAAATCCATCCACCTACCAACCTCCCCATAAGAGGAAATTTGAGGATGTACTTTACAACTTCATTCAAAGCCAAACCACCTTCAACAAGGACATTTCGACCCAACTCACCAAGATCACCAATGCCATTGGGTTGTCCCAACAAGAGAAAGGAAAATTCCCTGCTCAACCCCAAGAAAACCCCAAAGGCCAACATGTGGTTGAAGTAGCCTCACCCACCCAAGAGAGTTGTGAACAACTCAAGGCGGTCACCGCTCTTTGAAGTGGCAAACCATTTGAAAAGATTATGGTGCCAAAGGTTGCACCTAAAGCCCCATTGCCAATACAAGGAGAAAGTGCGGGTGAGGCCAAAGAAAGTGTGGTCGGAAAAGGTGAGGAGAGCGAAAATAGAGATGATGTTGTAATTGAAAAAGAAAATGTGATAGATGATCACATGTTTACTCCTATTCCTGCTCCTTTTCTCTATCGTTTGAAACCAGCTATCAAGGTGGTTAATTATACTGACATTTTGGGGATATTCAAGCAGGTAAAGATCAACATCCCTCTCCTTGACGCTATCAAGCAAATACCGTCTTGTGCAAAAATTTTGAAGGATCTATGAATGTAAAAAGGAGGTTGAATGTTCGAAAAAAGGCATTTTTGACTGAGCAAGTGAGCTCCATCTTGAGGACCAACACTCCTCCAAAATTCAAGGACCCCGGCTGTCCAACAATTGCCATAACCATAGGGAATTGCCGGGTGGAGCAAGCATTGCTTGACTTGGGAGCAAGTGTCAATCTTCTCCCCTACTCGGAGTATCAACAACTTTAACTTGAGGAGTTGAAGCCCACCTCAATTACACTCCAACTGGCGGATCATAGCATCCGCACACCGAGGGGAGTAATGGAAGATATTTTAGTTCAAATTGATAATTTTTACTTCCCCGTTGATTTTATTGTCTTAGATACACATCTTGTAGCTAATCTGAGTTCCTAAATCCCTATTATTCTTGGACGTCCCTTCCTTGCTACATCTAATGCTGTGATTAATTGCAGGAATAGTTTGATGAAATTGGCATTTGGGAACATGACTATGAAGCTTAATGTGTTCAACCTAGCAAAATAATCGAGAGATGACGAGGAAGTGAATGAGGTAACTTGAATTGACATCTTGGTCGAGGAGCAAATGGAGTTGGAAAGAATGTTGAAATTGAAGGAGGAACAAATTATTGACCTTGAGGAATTGGAAAAGCAAGAGGAGAGTGAAGACTTGAAGGGGATCGAAAGTTGGATTCCCACCTTTGAAGAGCTACCCAAGCAAGAAAGAAAAAATTTTCCATTAGAGGAACAAAAGCCAAAACTAGAATTGAAGTCGTTACCCTCCTACTTGAAATATGCCTATCTTGGCGAAGGAGAGACGTTCCCAGTAGTCATAAGCTCAACCTTGAAGGAGGAACAAGAAGAAAAACTCTTGGAGTTGTTGAGGAGTATCAAGGGAGCAATTGGGTGGACTATCACGGACATAAAGGGGATTAGCCCTATCATTTGCACCCATCATATATACCTCGAGAAGGATTCTAAACCCTCCCAACAACCTCGAAGAAGATTAAATCCCAACATGAAGGAGGTGGTGAAGGAGGTGGTTTTAAAATTACTTGATGTGGGCATCATCTTTCCAATCGCCGATAGCAAGTGGGTAAGTCCCACACAAGTAGTACCAAAGAAGTCGGGAGTCATAGTAGTGGAGAATGAGGAAAATGAACTCACATGGACAAGAATCATAACCAGATGGAGAGTTTGCATTGACTACCAGAAACTCAATGTTTGTACAAGGAAAGATCACTTCCCAATGCCATTTCTGGATCAAGTTTTGGAACGGGTAGCTGGGCACCTATTCTATTGTTTTTTATATGGGTACTCTGACTACAATCAGATTGAGATAGCATTGGAGGACCAAGAGAAGACAACGTTCACCTGCCCGTATGAAACCTTCGCCTATCGCCGTATGCCATTCGGACTATGCAATCACCCCCAACCTAAATATTACTAGTCCCTAGTAATACATGGATTCTAAAATCTAAAAAATAAAAAAAACTAGCCTAATAAAATAAAACACAAATCCACTTTCGTAGGACTCACAATTGCATTTAGCATATGCAACAACCCTTTAAACCCCTAGGCTTCCCCTAGTGGACGAGTATAGTCTCGTGAGGGTTTCTAGAGATGATACCCACAAACATCACCATATGATTAAATATCTGAATAATAATTCTATAACATAAATTGCAACCACAATATAAAAATTCTAAGATACAAGCCTTTTTATAAGCACATGCAAAGCAAAATATAGAACTCTACGTTATATAAATGTATGCACTTATCATATTCTCATATAAACTCATGTGTAGTGTGAATTAACTATACCAAGTTAATAATTTATCTGGTAATCACCTCTACGACTATCAACTATTCGTCTCAATGTCAAATCTCACTAGATAATTCACTCATAAAAGATTCTCTCAGATTATAATGACTCTTCCCTCAAATATCTCATGTGAGAAGAAAATATTTAAGTCGAAACAAACTAATGCTCACATGTCTATTAAAATAATCGTCATTTGAAAGAAAAGGATTTGACATAGTCTCATGAAAGGAAATCAACATACAATAAATAAATAATCACCATTCTCTTCCTTATTCACATAAGTCATGCATCCATCAATACACTCTTGAGATCAAATAGGACTTTATTTAAGGTTGTAATAGAGTCTTGGGATTAGGGTTTTGAAATGAAGGATATTTAAGAATTCAAAAGACTATCCCGAGTGAACATGTACATTACACAACCAAACTTCTTTCCATAGCCTTTCACTCTCTATCATTTAGAAGCACAATTTACAACACTTGATCATATAATTTTTTTTTAAACTCATGCTTGTTATTTTTTTTCTTTGTTTTTCACAGCTAGACATATTGTCTCTCTCTCTCTCTTTTCTTTTTTTTTTCAATTTTTTTTAATAAATATAGCAAGACATCTAATGCAAATATTCACAAGTATATAAAACCTTTTTTTTTTCATCTTTCCTCAACCAACATCTCCCAAATTACATAAAAAATAAAAAGCTCAATCTCAGGATAACCAAGGGTAAAAGATATTATTTTTTTTTTCATTGGCTTGGTTATTATTTGTTTGGTATAAGAAATAAAATTTTTCTTCAAAGGCTCAATCACGGCTTCTAGGGATAATAATATTCAAAGAATAAGATTTAGGCTCAAATAATGTCAAAGATGGCCTAAAATCATATCTCAAGAGTTCTTGATAACACACTTCCCATGCAAATAATTTAAAGTCAAGCAATTATTCACAGTACTGATGTTGACCAAAACAAAAATAATGATACTATTGAAGGAGATTAGCTGAATAAAAATATGCTTTATTGAGTAAATATAAATAACCCTCCAAAGAAGATTGGATCAAAACTCACAAAGGTTTTTATGAATCTCCACTATATGTTTCAAGTTCTCAAGGTAAAATATCTAACAAATTTTTAACTTGGTAAAGTCTAAAGTGTACAAATTATGAGTTTTTATAAGAACACGATATAAGATACAAAAATATAGAATATAGTTCTATGTTATGCTTAAAAAGTTACAAATTTAAAGCTACGCAAATTATTTATACATTGTGGTGTCAAATTATGCATAAAAATGTTATTTAGATATTTAATAACTAATTTTTTATATATATATTTTTAATTTTTTTTTAATTTTTTTTTCAACATAACTAAACTAGAAATTGTTACAACACATACCCCCCAACTTAAATCCAACATTGTCCTCAATGTAAAAATAAGTACCATAATGCTCAATAAAAATAATGAATAAAGATCAAGGAGATAGGAATATCTGGTGCCGCAACAACTCTAAAACCTAAAAATAAAATACTCAACAAAAAAATTATAAATTGAAACAAATAAAAAGGAAACTAAAATTAAACATAAATAAAATAAAATAAAATCTAACTACTATATACAAATAAAAATTAAAAACACACACTCAATCCGACTTAAAGTTATATTAGAATATGCGACCATTCAAATCTTCCTTCAAGTAAAGCTTGGGAGCTTTATCACTAGATGTGATTGGTGGATTGGTTCTTGGTGGAAACTCCTCAAATTTCTGTCTCAACTCTCTCATTTCAAGTACCTATGATGAATTTAACAAATCAGTCAAAACAGAAATTTCAGAATTATTTTCATCTATCTCTAACAAAGAAGATTGTTCCAACAAGCATGCCTCAAGTGGATCAAACAAAGAAGAATCATATACTCTGCTTGGAACAATGGATTCAATCATGTTAATCTCATGCACATCGTCCTCAACATTCACGGGTTGTTTGCACACATTAAAAATATTGAGCTCTAATGCCATATTCTCAAAAGTTAACTTCATCACACAATTCCTGCAATTAATTAAAGCATTTGAAGTTGTAGGAATGGTTTGCCTAGTATAACAAGAATTTGAGCATTAGTATTTAATATTGGTTGAGTATCCAAAATTATAAAATCCACAGGAAAGTAAAACTTATCAACCTGTACTAAAACATCTTCCACCATACCCCTCGGTATTTTTACTGACCGGTCAGCTAATTGAAGTGTAACTGAAGTGGGTTTCAATTCCCCTAACCTTAATTGTTCATATACTGAATAAGGGAGCAAGTTCACACTAGCTCCTAAATCTAATAAAGCCTTTTCAATTTTGTGGTTACCTATAACACAAGAAATGGTGGGGCAACCTGGGTCTTTATATTTTGGTGGGGTCCTATGTTATATGATGGAAGATACTTGTTCAGTCAAAAATACATTCTTTTGCACAATTAAATTCCTTTTAATAGTACACAAATCTTTCAAAAATTTTGCATAAGAAGGTATTTGTTTTAGGGCATCCAACAAGGAAATATTGATTTTCACCTGCTTAAAAATCTCTAACATATCATTGTGCATATTTGGCTTGATAGAGGTAAGTAATCTATGTGGGAATGGTGTAGGTGGGACATACTTATCAGGCTCATTATCTTTAGACGGGTTAAGTTTATCATCACCCTCCGTAGGTTTTGAAATCTTTTCAGATTTTTGAGTTTTTAAAGGAATAGTTTTATCAATTTCTTTCCCACTACGGAGTGTGATGATAGAATTTACCTGTTCATGTGCAATATTAAAAGTGCCAGTTTCATTTACAAAAAATTGACCTTGTGGATTTGGTTGTGATTGGGCTGGGAACTTACCTTTTTCCTGATGGCAAGAGTCAATAGTCGACTTACTAATTGCACTCCTAATATCTTCAATAGCCTGGTTAGTTTGTCTGTTGATATTGTCCTGCTTATTTTGCACATCCTTGATATCATTTATGACCTGTGTGTTTTGATTGATGAAATTGGTCATTTGAGACAATACTTCATCAATATTCCTCTTAGGAGGTGGGATATATGGTACAACATTGGAGGAATTTTGTTGAGGTGGTTGTGATGCATGATTTTCATTCCTCCAACTAAAATTAGGATGATTTTTTCACTCCGGGTTGTACGTATTTGAATAAGGGTTATTGTAAGGTTCTGAAAAATTGTTTGTAGCATTTGCTTGATCGTGCAAAATTTCTTTTAAAACAGGCCATGTTGGACACTCCTTCATGGGGTGTCCACATATCTCACAAAAACTACAAACTTCCTTAACAGGTATTGTGTCCACCTCATTAACCCTTTTGTATTCCATGGCTTCTACCCTCCTAGCTAAGGTGGAAATCCTAGCCCCTAGGTCATCTTCATCCCTTAGTTGATACTTAGCCCCACCAGATGATTGTGCATTTTTACCTTTAGAAAGCTCTAGGGATGTGGTGTCCCAAGATTGTGCGTTCTCTACTAATTGATCTAAATAGTCAAAGGCATCATCTGGTTCCTCATTCATAAATTTAACATTACACATCATTTCAACAAATTGACGTAATTGAGGACCTAAACCCTCATAAAAGAAACTTATCAAGTGACAGCTCTCATAACCATGATGTGGACAAGATGTAAGAAGATCTTTAAATCTTTCCCAACTTTGATAAAAAATTTCAGACTCTTTTTGAGAAAAAATCGTTATTTACCTTTTCAAAGAGTTTGTGCGATGTGTAGGAAAAAACGTTTTCAAAATTATTTTTGCATCTCAGGCTATGTACCTATGGTCTTAGATATAAGTGAATATAACCAAGTCTTAACTTTTTCCTTTAATGAAAAAGGAAACAGCTTCAACCTAATTGTATTCACCGAGACACTCTGATCATGGAACGTAGCACATACATTCTCAAATTCTCGAATGTGTAAATTTGAATTCTTTAAATCTAGACTAAGATATTTTGGGAGTAATGTAATCATGCCAGGTCTGAAAACAAAATTAGTGGAATTTAATGAAAAAATAATGCATGAAGGTTCAGTGAGACGTGCAGGTTGTAGATAATCTCGCAAAGTCCTTCCCTGATTACCATTTAAATTATCCATATTCAGGAAGATTATTTTGCCTATTAGTATTAGGATTAATAACCATTATATGCAGATACTGATATGAATCAGATGAATCAAATAGATTTTCAAACAGAGTATCTAAATCCTCTCTTATCAAACGACCACTTAAGTCACGATGCCAAGAACTCATAAAACAAATAAACTAATTAAATAAAATAGAAATATAATTAAATAAAAAAGGTAAATAAATTTCAACAAAATGAATAAATAAAAAAATAAAAGAAATTGGAACGAAGTTACCGGTTCTCCGACTAATCGCGAATACCAAAAACCTCAAAAGATGTGATGGCTCCTTGTCTTTCAATTCCCCAACAATGACACCAAAAACTTACTTCAAATTTAATATTGTAACCCAAGCGCAGGTTGAGTAGAGTAATATATTCTCGGAAGTCCGAGGTCGATCCCACGAGAAATTGTAACAAGAAAACAATCACACGAAAACTAAAAATACTTTAAAAGGAAAAAAGTTTGTTTGAAGAGTTATTGGATGAAAAAGATTGGTTTTGGTAAATAAAACAATAATAAAAATACTAGAGCATTAGGTACTCCCTCTCAATTTCATACAATGCTGATTAAAGACTCAAATTTTAACTTGAGACAAAAATTAGATGTCGGTTAATTCAAGTAACAAATAAAATAAGAAAACTAAATTTATAATCAAAAGATTATTCAGGAACCTGAATAATCAACCAATTATATTATTTTATGAAATAATGATAATCACCTCAAGCAAGAAATAACCAGTTATTTACTCGCAGGGAAATTCAAGCAATCGATGTATATGGCACAACAACACAAGAATTTTTACAGACTAAAAACTTTGCTAAAAGATTAGAAGTTAACTTAACAAAATATCATAAATCAGTAAGAACAAAGTCAATAATAGTACCGTACTTTGTGGAGAGGTCCTCCCCTAGCCCTAGCTTAACCTTCTAGCCAGACATGACAAACTAAAATCAATATAAAAAGAAGAAAAAAGAATTCATAATCCTAAGATGAGAACCCCTATTTATAATCAAATAAATTCTAGGTATAGGTAGGAGATTTAGGGTTTGCTTGGAAGAAATTCCTTTGCCAAATAGAAGTCTTGTAAGGTTAAATTCTGTGCATTAAATCTTTGGCTCACGGGCACAAAATCTGTCCAGACTTCGAGCTGAAATTTCTCATATTTAGAGGTTGAATCACGAAATTTGGGTGAAATACACTTTTGTAACTCTTGGCGTCTTCTTTCCAACCCCCTAAAAATCAGGTCAATCGGATATCGGAGTCAAAATTTATAACCAAAATACTGAAGACGTGTTAAATACTTATCTTCTAGAATACTTTTCAAATCCAACTTTAAATGGATTTTCTTCAAACATGGACTCGTATAAGGATTGAATTGCTGATTTATCTTCAAGTCTTCCTATCTTCCTCATTATTCTTCAATCCTTATCAATTATTATTCTTCTTTTAGTGATTGTTTCACTTGCATTATTCCTTATTACTTTAAATCAACCAATTTACCTCCAAAATAATCCAAACAACTAGAAAAAGTATCAAACTAGAAAATCAAGGAATTTAACTCATTTAATCACAAATATATGTAATTAACCAATCATTAAATATAATAAAATAGCACTTTTGATGGTTAATCACAATACTCCAGGGACGTTTCAACGGTGCATGATGGGGATCTTTAGCGATATCGTGGAAAAGATTGTGGAGGTGTTTATGGATGATTTTTTCGTATTTGGTGATTCCTTCGACGGATGCTTGGTGAACTTACAGAGAGTATTAGAGAGATATGAATAAAAGGATCTTGTTTTGAATTAAGAAAACTGCCACTTTATGGTGACGGAAGGAATTGTGCTAGGCCACATAGTGTCGAGAAGGGGCATTGAAGTTGACAAATCCAAGGTGGAGACCATCTCCAACCTTCCCACGTCGACAGTCGTCAAGGGAATCCGGTCATTCTTAAGCCATGCAGGTTTTTATCGTAGATTTATTAAGAATTTCAGTATATTGGCCCGACCCCTAACCCATTTACTATCTAAAGAAGTCCCCTTTAAGTGGTCGAATGATTGTGAGGCATCTTTTTAAAAATTAAAAAGCATGCTTGTCACGCCTCCTATCATGCGACCTCCTAATTAGGACCTCCCTTTCGAGCTCATGTGCGATGCGAGTGATTACGCGGTTGGCACAGTGCTGGGTTAGAGGAAGGAAAATCGACCGTATTTCATTCACCACGCTAGCAAGACACTTAATGAGGCTTAAATGAATTGCACCACAACGAAAAAAGAATTGCTAGCGGTAGTGTTTGCTTTAGATAAGTTCCGTTCATATATCATTGGTTCACCTATTGTTGTTTTCACTAACCATTTTGCCTTGAAGTATTTGTTAGCTAAGCAGGATACAAAACCAAGGCTCATTAGGTGGATCCTTCTCTTGCAAGAATTTGATTTGACAATTAAAGACAAAAAAGGAGTAGAGAATGTTGTGGCGGATCACTTATCTCGATTGGTGGTGCAAGAGACTAAAGAGCATATTCCCATTCCCGATTATTTTCCTAATGAACAATTACTCTCAATTCATTTAATTTTTCCTTGGTATGCTGACATCTGTAATTACATTACAACAGGACAAATACCGCCACATTAGAGCTTGGAAGATAAAAGGAGATTCATGGCGGACGTGAAGTATTTTTACTTCGACAATCCGTATTTGTTCAAATATTGCCCAGATCAAGCCATGAGAAGATGGGTGCCTGAAAATGAACAGTAGAACCTCCTTGTATTCTGCAACTCCCAAGCATGTGGTGGACATTTCTCGGCAAAGAAAACTTCAGCAAAAATTCTTCAGTCAGGTTTTTATTGGCCTTCCATTTTTAAAGACTGTTTTTCATATTGTAAGGCATGTGACAGATGCCAATGATTGGGTAGTGTGACCCATCGAAATATGACGCCCCTGTCCCCTGTGCTTGTCATCAAAATATTTGACTGTTAGGGCATCGATTTTATGGGTCCATTTCCCATGTCTTTTGGTTACCCGTACATTCTTTTGGCAGTGGACTACGTGTCCAAGTGGGTAGAGGCTATCCCAACCAAGACTAATGACCACTGGGTCGTAGTCAAGTTCCTTAAGGAGATCATTTTCTCGAGGTTTGGGATGTCTCGTGCAATGATTAGTGATGGTGGATCCCACTTTTGTAACAGGCCACTTGCATCATTAATGTTCAAATATGGCGTTACACACAAAGTATTCATTGCATATCACCCACAAAACCAATGGCCAAGCTGAATTAGCTAATAGGAAGATTAAGAATATCTTAGAAAAAATGGTTAACCCAAACAGGAAGGATTGGTCAATCAGATTGACCGATGCCTTATGGGCATATCGTACTACCTATAAGACTGTTTTAGGCATGTCTCCCTACCGGCTAGTTTATGGAAAAGCTTGCCATTTGTCGGTTGAAATGGAGCACAAGGCCTACTGGGCCATAAAAACCTTGAACTCTAACTTGAGAATGGTTGGGGAGCAAAGAAAGTTGGAATTGAGTGAATTGGATGAGATTCGAAGAGATGCATATGAGAGTTCCAAAATTTCAAAGGAACATGCTAAAGTTTTTCGTGATAATTCCATCACAAG
The DNA here is from genome assembly GCA_023539305.1 of Ilex asprella. Taxonomy (NCBI): domain Eukaryota; kingdom Viridiplantae; phylum Streptophyta; class Magnoliopsida; order Aquifoliales; family Aquifoliaceae; genus Ilex; species Ilex asprella. Next base: position 26,847,261 of record CM042193.1, on the reverse strand, counting down.
GATGTCATTTGAGCTCGGGCAAAAAGTGCTCTTGTATAATTCTTGTCTCTCCATTTTCCAAGGAAAATTAAGATCCTGCTGGGATGACCCCTATCTTGTTAAGGTGGCCTACCCCAACGGAGCAGTGGATATCACAAACCCTAAAGATGGTCAGACATTCAAGGTCAATGGCCAAAGACTTAAGCCATTCTTTGAGGGTTTTGAAGAACAGAGGGTGGAGGAAGATTTAATGGACCCCGTGTATCTGGAAGTTATGGATGATTAGCTAGTTTTTATCTTTCTAGTGTACAGTTCCTTTTATTTACTTATGTCAATTTTATTTTTATGTCACTCACTTTATTTGGTTTTATAGATTGGTCTTTCTTAGATCCATATCTTGATGTTTTTACCAAAAGCTCAATTGCGAGGTGTTCTCTTACCTTACTCATCTTTTACTGTCTTTTATTGCATACTATATCTTTTTGTTGCATTGAGGACAATGCATGATTCTAGTTGGGGGGTGAGGTGCACCATTTGTATGATACACCAAGGTTGTTAAAAAAATTTTATTGTTGTTTGCATTATTGAAAAATACGTGAAATTTGTGAACATTTTGAAAATTTTTGATGAAAAATATCTAAAGTTGATCTATATTCCGTCATGAAGAAGTTGTGTGTTGAATGACACGTTGATCGTTGTTGTGAACTTTGTGCACATGAGCATTCTATGGAAGTTGATCCTATGCATGAGTATCACATATATATTGATTTTCAAACTCATCTTTATGTGACTCTTGAATGTGTAATTTCTATGATTTACGGATTGGATTTATGTTTTAAGCTTGACATAAGTAGCGGAGATGAATTTGGATCCATGAGAGCTTTAGGGCCAAATCCTTTTTGGAGGGATATCACAATTGCTCAAAGAACTATTTTCAACGTCAAATTTGTTCAATAAGTCTCATTATGCTTGTTTTGGTTTGGTGCATTTGGATAGTGGACTGATTTGTCGTGATTATATAATGCCACCCCATGCGGACCTGGAAGTGACCTTAGGCCATCTTTGAATATGTCGAGCCCTTGCCTTTCTCTTGTGCGAATTTTATCCCTAGTGCCATGATTGAGCCTTAATTGAATTCGTTTCTATGCCATACATTTGACTAAGCCAAAGAAAAGAAAAAATGTCTACCTTACATTGGTTGATCCTAAAGCGGATGTGAGAGATTACAAAAGGAGGAACTGTGGTGTGAAATTGTAAGCAAAAGGGATGAATGAGGTTGAAACTCAAAGAGTCAAACATATAAGAATGAAAAATACAAGAAAAGAAAAAGAATGGGTGAAAGAGAAAAAGAAAAGGGAAATATCAAGGAAAAGAAAGAAAAGAGACAAAGGGAGTGGTGGTGATATGAGAATCAAAATCCTATGAAAAGGGAAGTGTTTTTCTAAAATAAATGTCTCTCACTCGGAACAACCCTCTTTGTTACCCTAATTCTGTCATTTCTTTTACCTATAAATCACCCCAAGGCCCTGTTATAATCGTAAAGTCCTAAGTGATCTAGAGAAGCATGAGAGGTGCACATGTTCAAAGAAAATGATGAGTTGTGTTTACTATTGAATGCATGAGCATTCAATTCATGAGACTATGCCAAGGCCGCGTAATTTCATATACATACTTCATTTTTGGGATTACATGTGAGCACTTCATTTTGAACACAATATTTTATGTCACATGTACACATGGAGTGCATACCAAGATAACTTGAGAGTGTTCATTGATTAAGAGTGTCCCTTGGTGAGTTTTGCATTGAAGTTGAGTTTGCCTAAGCTATTTGAATGTGAATCCTATTGTGTAAATACTCAAATTATGTGCTTAATTCACACACAAGAAGGTTGGAAATCAATGTGTACATGCATACTTTAGACTAGTGTTGGAGGCTAAGGTTTGCTCATGTATGTTTAGTTCTGTCATATGAGAAATGTGTTAAATAACTCAAGATTCTGGAATGGAGGAATATGACTCAAGTTTTTGATATTTGACATGACTTAAGAATGCCTTGATGATGAAATTTATGATGTGTATTCTGGATGTTCCTTTTGATAAGTTGAAAATAAAAATCCATTCAATGTAGGTTGATTGTATCAAAGGTTTAAATCACTGTGCAATTTCAACATTAATTTGGGCATGATGGTTCGAATTGTGGTTTTCAAGAGGTGTATACTGTTGGAATGGAGTAATGGTCATTAGGAGTGTGGTAAAAGTGTCTAGGGAGGTCCTCAGTTGAAATGGTGTGGTGAGAAGAGCTCAACAAAAATTTTGCAGCCAAAACAACAGAGACCGTACCGATACGCAAAGGCTATTGGAGTTCGAGGTACCGGTACTGCATACTGGTACGGTCTGTTGAACCAAGAAAAAAATTAGGGCTTTTATTTTAAATATGTAGAGGAACTTTCATTTCCCACCTAAAAATTCAAGCCCTAGCTCTTCCTCTCCCTCACTCGAAAGCACCCAAGGTCCCTTTCCTCTTCCTCCCTCCTTCTTGTCGATTTTTGGTGCCTCCCTCGCCCAAGACCCTTGCTACCAAATTCCCCAATTCCCCTAAATCCCTCATTTCCCATCAAGCATTTTCATATGTCTCGTCGAATGGGAGTAGTACTTGAACCAATAGACTCGACCGAGGGTTGATTGTGGTTCATTTTTGCTTTTCTCTCCGTATGGGCACTGTTGCACTCCATGGCTCGTACCAAGAGAGCGGGGTCCAAGTCTCCTCCACCCGCTGAGCCCAATAGCTGCAAGAGGAGTGGTGAGGGACCAAGCATTGATCCTGAGGAACAACAAAAAAGGGTGAGGACAACGACACGACTCTAGTTTATTAGGGACAAGGGCGTTACATGTGAGCGACATCTTGATTTCATTTTGCTCACCCCACGACATGAGGTGGTAAAAATCCTTGAAAGACACAGGATGCGATTCTGGTTTGAACCTGTTGAGAATTCTACCAGACGCTTAGGCTGGTGATAGTGCAAAATGGGGAGACACTAAGAGCCAATGTGTGGGACAAGGTGTACAATGTCACCCCGGATGTCATTACCACCCTCCTAGGGGATTAACAGAGACCATCACCTTTCTCGCCTATGTATCCTCACAATGTGGACAAACCGAAGACCAAGGTTGAGTTTGTTGCATTGATGTATGAGGACCCTTCAAAATTTAGGGGAACTGTGCACAATGGGGGCTTGAAGCATGTATATGGGCTTTTAAACAAACTTCTCTATTATAACCTTCTCCCGAGAGTTGTAGAAAAGAAGCCAAATATGGAGATGTTAGCCCTTCTTGATGCCGTTTGTCGGGAAAAACAATTAATTTTGCTGTGATTATCTGGGAGGTGATGAAGGATTTTGTGGCAACTGTGAAACCAATGACCAACTTGCCATACGGGAGTCTGGTGACCCGGATGTGCAAGCACTTTAAGGTGAAGGGTTATGCTTTCGATAAGATCACCCCTCCCGAGATAGGTGCTACTGGAAAAACCAGTAGCAAAAAGAGGAAAGTAATGAGTCGAGCAGAGCAAGCTCAAATGGAGGCTGACCTTGATGACCTGCTGCCAACTGCTCCCACTAGGCCATTCACTTCTGTGCCAATGCGTTCAATAGACCAACACCTTGATGCATTGGAGGGATCAATGGAGGGGATGATGGCCATGATGAAAGAGATCTTCATGCATACTTTCCCAGGGAGGCCCATCCCTAGTGTATCCCCTGGTTCTGTTGGTGGCACTTCTACTTCTGGTCCTTCTACGTCAAGAGTTGAAGATGATGATGATGAGGATGATGATGAGGATGATGATGATGATGATGTGGATGATGATGATGAGGAGGATGGTGATGAAGAATAGGATTGTGTTTGGGGTTTTCTTTTTGTTTCTTGTTGGATTGGGAAGGATGTTGTTAGAAAAGAGTTGTAGGCTATTTTGTTTGTTTTTGATGGCCCACTCTATGTACTCCAACACAATGACATATTTATGGAAAACCATGGTTTGATAAATTGTGTTCATGTTTACGTTGTGAATTGCATTATGATTTTTACTTTTAAATTGTTTGGATGAATGGATGTTTGAATGGATTGAGTATGCATGATGATGCTTTGTTTGATACATAACTTGTTTGCTAGGGACTAGCAAAACTTAAGTTGAGGGGTGTGATTAGCACAAAATATTGCATAATTATTTGTGATAACCATCCGTTAATTAATGGTTTTTATGATGCTAATTGATGGAAGTTATATATGTCGAGTGATTAACGATGACATTTTGAATTTGCAGTCAAAAGGTGTTAAACAAAACTCCCTATGACACTTTAACAAGGATTGAGACAAAAAGGGATAAAAGAATGAGAATTCGAAAGCTCAACGGTTGCTGATGCAGCAGAAACAACAAAAATAACAGACAACATACCGGCATAGCGTACCAGTATGCAAAGGCTACTGGAGTTCGAGGTACCGGTATGCTGTACCGGTACTGTCTGTTGAATTTTTCCCCAAATCTCTACAGCAGGAGCTCTGTCACTTTACGCACCCCACCATCAGCTCTCCCCTACTCCCCTGACACGCCCACAATACTATTCATCTCTTTCACACCATGAATTGGATGTTTGGAGCTTGGGTCATCAATGAAGAGAGATAGAGGAAGAAGTTGGGTGTGCAGACAAGCTCTGCACACCCTGTCCAGCCCATGCCACCTGCTACCTATGGATGGAAGGGACTTTTTCTTCATTACAATGTGGTGTAATTTTCTTCATTTTCTTCATTACATTGCCGTGTAATTTCTTGTAAGGATCTTTAGAACTTCATTGAATGTCATTAATGTTAATTTCCTTCATGTTTCTTGTTAGTTTAATGCTTACTTAAATATTCACCATTAATGCTCCAAGTCTTTCATTTTTCTTAGCAGTAAAATAGGTTTGAAATGCTTTCATTTTTAGCCTTTAATTTCTTGCACTTAGTTACTCTAAATCTTCATAGTTTCTCATGCACTCTCATTACAATGTTTGGTTTCATTTCAAGCATGAGTAGCCAAATCATGAAGTTGGTAAATCCAAGAAAAACCTCCACTTGGGTATACCATTCCAACTCATTCTCTTCCCTCTCTTATGAGTTCCATGGTTCGGTTTGACCGGGTTGAGAGTGGATGAGTTGGTGAGACTTTGATATTCTGTAGACATAGTCACGGATTATGCTTAGATCCCCACCAATTTTATCCCTAGCTTCCCGCAAATCAATCGTTCATACACGTTCTATCGGAGGAGGGTTTGGAGTTGAGATGGTATCTCCATTGGAGTGACCTCTTGGGTTTGCCAACATTTATTCTCTCATTACATTCTCACTAATACACACTTCACCAAACAACTTTCAACCACAAAGATTTTACACTTTCATTTTCACCAAATCACTTTCACATTGGTTTACTTCCTTCTCCGTGGAATCGACCTTGGAATACCACCAAGTAAAACATGACCCATGAAAGTCTCCTTGCGATTGGGGAGCATTTTTGTGCACATACATCTCATATTTACATCATCCCATTTGCCTTCCTCCTTTCCCTTTCTTTTGATACTATCCCAAGGGAGAGATATCTTTCCCTTCGTCCATACATTGCATAGTCTAAGGGATAGTAATTAGGAGTTAATGGAGGCAAGGAAAACCATCAATCAGTCCCTAGTCAAGCAATGATTTTTCAACCCGACAATTCCCTATGGTAATGGCAATTGTTGGACAGCGGGGGTTATTGAATTTTGGATGGTTATTGGTCCTCAATTTGGAGCTAACTTGTTTGGTTAAGAATGCTTTCTTCCAGACATTCAACTCTTCACCATGCAAAGAGGCTTCAAAATTTTGGCACACGATGGTATTTGTTTGATGGCATCGAAGAGTGGGAGGTTAATTTTCACCTGCTTGAACATGTCCAAAATATCTGTATAATTAGCCACCTTTATAGGTGGCTTCAAAAGACTAGAGAAAGGGGCAGGCATAGGAGGAATAAACATGTTGTTATCAATCACATTTTCTTTTTCAACCACCTCTTCTTCTCTCTTTTCACTCACATTATCTTTTTCGGCCACAGTTTCTTTGGCCTTACCCTCATTTTCCTCCTCTATTGGCAATGCGGCCTTGGATAAAACCTTTGGCACCATGGTCTTTTCAATTTGTTTGACACTTCGAAGGGTGGTGACCGCTTTGAGTTGCTCACCACTCTCTTTGGTGGGCTCAACCAACTCAACCATATGTTGGCCTTTAAGATTCCCTTGGGGTTAAGCGAGGAATTTTCCCTTCTCTTATTGAGACAACCCGATGGCATTGGTGATCTTGGTGAGTTGACACGAAATGTCTTTATTGAAGGTGTTCTAGCTTTGGATGAAGTTATAGAGCACATCCTCCAAGTTCCTCTTATGGGGAGATTGGTAGGTGAATGGATTTGATGGTCCTGGTTGGTTAAAGCCTTGTGTAGGTGGTTTTTGAGAGAAATTTTATAGGGGTGGGTTTGACTGATACCCTTTCTGATTGAGCCTTGGGTATTGAGAGCTAGATGTTTGCCCATGACCTTGGTATTGGTTGTGGTATTGACATTGCTTAGGAGGCACAAGAGGTGAATATGCACTAGGACCATGAGGCGTCGGTTCTCATTCCTCCAACTAAAATTGAGGTGATTACTCCACCCTAGATTGTAAGTGCTGGAATTTGGAGAAAATAATTGCCTCGGTTGATTGAAGGCATGGACTTGTTCATGGTATTCTTCCTTAAGCGCTGGAATGCTCGGGCACTCTGATCTGGAATGCTCGACACTCTCACAAATAGAACAAACCTCCTCGGTTTGTGACACATGGGATACCTCTCGTCTCCTATTCACCTCGAGACTCTCTACTTTCCTAGACAATTTAGAAATTTGTGAAAGTAGGTCTTTCTGGTCTCTTAAATTGTAAATCCCACCCTTTTTAGGCTGGCCACTCCGTTGAGGCAAATACCTTGATACATCGGTAGGGTCAATGGTGTGCCATGATTGTGCAGTTTGGGCCAATGTATCAAAATAGTCTAAGGCCTCATTGGGGTATTTGCTCAAAAACTCCCCGTTGAACATCATGTCGATGAATTATCGATGGGCTGGTGTAATTCCTTCATAGAATAAACTCACCAAATGCTATAGTTCAAAGCAATGGTGTGGAATGGATTGTAACAACTCCTTGTACCTTTCCCAACATTGGTAGAATTGTTCATTAGGATTCTCCTAAAAATTTTGAATTTGCTTCTTTAGGGTGGTGGTTTTGTGCACCAGAAAATTTGTTCAAAAACAATGAGATCATTTGCTCCCAAGATGTTACGGTCCGGGATCTCAAGGATTACAACCAAGTTTTTGCCTTATCACTCAGAGAAAAAGGGAACAATTTCATTCTTACTATTTCTTCCATTTCTGATTTGGGAGAAAGGTTGTAACTATTTCTTCAAAATCTCTTATATGTGAATAAGGGTTTTCATTCTCGATTTCGTGAAATTCAGGAAGTAGTTGCAACATCCCTGATTTAACTATGAAGAGATGAGCTTGGACCGGGAGAAGGATGCATGAGGGTGTGGTGCTATGAGTTGGTTGAAGGAACTCCCGCATTGACCTTGCCGGAGGGTCAATTTGGATGTTGTTCCCTTCATTCCTGGATGAGGGAAAGTGCACTCGTGGGTTGGGCATTCTAGGTTGTTGCAATCACCCACCCCCCTTAAATACTAGGATTGGCACCAACATTATTGAAATTGTCACCCGCATCCTCGGGTGGGTCTTGGTCAATATTCATGGTAGGGTCTATGGTTGTCTAACCAATTGGTTCTAATCGTCTTGTCCCCACATGCAACAAAAGATCTAAAAAATATGAAATTATATACAAACAAGAATATGTACACAGACAATGTACCTCAGCCCATGATGAAGATCACGGGACTTACCTTCGTCATCCAAAAATCGCCTTCTAGGATTGACACTTGCCTTCCCCGGCAACGAAACCAAAAATGATTGTCCAAAAACCTTATTGTTTCCTAACCCCTAAATACTATCCCTTAGCATGTGAAGTGTATGGTTCAAAGGGGAGTGTCACTCTCCCTCGGGATAATGTCAAAAGAAAGGCAATGGGAAAGGAAAATGAGATGGTGTAAATATGATGTGCAATGAATGAAAGTACTCCCTAATCGCAAGGAGACTTTCACGGATCGTGTTTTACTTCGTAGTATTTCGAGGTCATTTCCACGGGGAAGGAAGTAAACCAAGGGAAATGTGATTTTGGAAAAAAGAAAGTGTAAAATCTTTGTGATTTGAAAGTTGTTTGGTGAAGTGTACTTTGGTGAAAATGAAGTGAAAAATAAATGTTGGCCAATCCAAGAGGTCAGTCCAATGGGATTATCCTCCCAACTCGACTCCCTCCTTCAATAGAGCATGAATGAAAAATTGATTCGTGGGAAGCTAGAAATATATGAGTGAGTATCTAATCATAAACTGTGACTAGGCCTACGGAATATCAAAGACTCACCGACTTATCCACATTCAACCCAGTCAAACTAAACCGCTGAACTCTAAGAGAAAGGAGGAGAATTAGTCGAAATGGTATACCCAAGTGGAGGTCCCCCTTGGATTTGCCAACTAAAAGCTTTAGCTACTCATGCTTAAAATGAAATATATAATGTAATAAGAGTGCATTTCAAAGATATGATGTTCTAGTGTAACTAAATGCAAACAAACATAAGCTAGAAGTGAAAGCATTTAAACCCATTTTACAGCTACGAAAATAAAGAACTTTCATGCACTAATGGTAAAAACTTTGAGAGAGCATTAAAGTAGCAATGAACTTGAAAGAGAATAACATTAATGACATTCAAATGATGTTCTAAGGCTCATACCATTGATTACAAGAAAATGTATTGAAAGAAAATGCAAAATCTTAAGTTTCTCTCACTAGACACTATTCATCATTTTCTGCCGAGCTTCTTTCTCTATATTCTATGTAATGTCTCTTTCTATCCTCCTGAACTATGGAGCCTTTCCCTCCCAAAAACCTGCCCTAGAGTCTCCTATAGCTCTCTTGATTTGATTCCTAACATAGGAGCATAAAATAAGGTGGGCTGGTGCAGGCTGTGCAGGCCTTGTCTCCACACCTAGCAGCTTTTTTCTCCTCTCTCCACATTTATGATCTATCCTCCAAAAGTCCAAGAGGAGGTACATGAGGGGATATTCTATGTGCTAGGCATGTCAGAGGATTATGAGAGGTTTGTTGGTGGGACCCTCGAGGCAGTAGAGCCTGAGATGTAGAGATTTGGTGAGGATTCGGGATGTAGAGATTTGGTGAGGATTCGGCATACCGTATCGGTACTACGTACCGGTACTTCGAACTCCAGTAGCCTTGGCGTACCGGTATTGCTCTTCTACTTCATTCTTCTTTTTAGATTTTTCAACTCCTGAGCTTTCCTCTAGTGATCCTTTCATCCCTAATCATCTCAATCCATTAGGAAAGGCCTTAAGAAGCCTCATTTAGCCCTTTTTATTTGCAAACATAAAAAATCATTGTTAAAGGCACAATTCATGCAACTCCCATCATTTAACTTCCAAAAGCAATTAAAATGAGATGATTAGCACATAGAAATATATAAAGTTTTGTGCTAATCAGTCCTCTCCTCAAGGAAGGAAGGTTAATCGTGTTGAAAGTGATTTTGGTGAAAAATAAAAAGTGTAAAAATCCTTGAGTTTGAGCTTTAGTGAATGTGTTCTTGATGAAAATGAAATGGAAACAAGTGTTGAATAATCCAAAGAGGTCATTCTAATGGAAATGCCAACTCAACTCAATAAATTCTTCCAATGGTGTATAAACGTTTAATTGATTCGTAGGAAGTGCGGGACTAAAATGGAGGTGAGGATTCAAACATACCCCATGACTAGTCTACGATGTATCAAGAACTCACAACCACGTCCACACTCAACTTAGTAAAGCCAAACCGTCATACACTACGAGGAGGAATGGAAAAGAGTTGATTTAGCATACCCAAGATGAGTTCTCCCTTGGATTAGCCAACTTAAAGCTTAGCTACTCATGTTTAATGCAAATACATACAATGTATATAGAGACAAGATATTGGAAAGGGAGTTAAACTTGTATTCAAATGAAAAAAAGTGAAACTAGAAAACTAAGTTCATTTAATACCCAACTAAAAAGCTTGAAATGTATAACGTGAATGCAACAATGGTGGATTAAAAGTTACTTGACCAAACTTGTAATACACTAGAAATTAATGACATTAAGTGAAATAAATTAAGCTTACAAGACTCTTACAGAAGATTACAAGTGAAAATGGGTAGAAGAAAATGCAAAAATCTAACTTATCTCTCTAAAACTATGTCTTCCTCTTTTAGCTTCTCTCCATACAATCCTCTCCAATGCTGAATAATGTCCAATGATGCTTTAATTTTTGTCCATGGAGGTTTTCTCTAGTGTGTGACAGGTTTCCCATCCATAGGAGGCTGAGTTGATGGCTTGGGCAAGCTAGGACAAGCCTAGCCTGCAATTTCCCTTGCTTGGCTCTTCTTTCTCTTCTTCATTAATGCTTCGGCCTCCAACGTTCAATCTTAGGCAAGAGGAGGCATGTATGTGTGTAGGAGATGTCAGGGGACAAGTGAAAGAATCTTAGGTGGGACCCCCTAGTGGCAGAGCATGAGTTGTAGGTTGTTTGGGATTTCTAGGCAAAACCTTCCGGAAGGTTTGTGTAGGAACAATTAAAACAACAGTCCAGTGAGCTTAACCTTTGGAAAGGTCGATGCAAACCTTCCAGAAGGTTCATTCCAGTAGACAAAACGTTATGGAAGGTTTTGGTAGTGAATAGGCAGACCAAGTGTAAACCTTATTGCCAAACCTTCCAAATGGTTTTCATTCAAATTGCATTTTTCTTGCTTTCTTCACCCCCTAATCCTTCCTTTAATCTATCCCCTCATTTTCATTGAATTTAAACATTATGATGGGGGCTTAACTCAAGCCATTTATAACTCTTCACCTGCATTCGCACAAAACTTCATTAAACGGCAGGTTAGATGCATTTCTCCCCAAATTCACAACAAAACAAGTATAAAAAGGTATAATAGGCATACAATATATGCAATATTTTGTGCTAATCATTCGCCAACCTCGATTATATGTTTTAGAATACGGGTTGGAATAAGGCTTGTTAAAATTGGAAATTGCATTTGCTTGTTCTAACAAGACCTCTTTGAATGTTGGATGCTTGTTCAAGTTTACCCTAATCTCTAAACACAAACCTCGAATGTGTATATGGTTTTTGTGTGTGAAAGAGTGTCACTCTCCCTTGGGTTCAATGCTAGAAATGGGTAAAATGTGTGTGTGGATGAAAATACGTGTGTATGCAAAAATGCCCCCCCAAGCGAAGAAAGACTTGCAAGTGTCGTTTTTTACTTGGAATGAGTATTCCAATGTCGTTTCTTTAGGGAAGGAAGGTCTAATTGTGGTGAAAGTTAGTTTGTGTTTTGATGAGTGGAGTTTGTTGATAAAATATAATAGAAACAAGCTTGGTTAATTTGAATGGGTCATTCTAATGGGAATACAAAATCAACTCAAAACATTTTTCCAATGGTGTGACGATGCTTGATTGATTCATAGGAAGTGAGGCACTAATGCGGAGGTGTAGGCTCAAGCATATCCCGTGACAAGTCTATGGTGTATCCGTAGCTCACAACCACGTCCGCCCTCAACCTAGTCAAATAAAACACCTTACACTATGAGGAAGAATGGAAGAGACTTGATTTAGCATACCCAAGATAAAATTTTCCTTGGATTAGCAAGAAAAGAGTTAAACTACAAGAGAAATGGCTTTCCAAGTCAAAATACAAAGATTGGAAACAAATACCCAAATGTACAACTTGAAAATGCTAGAAATACTTATCTATGCTTGCATATAACTTGAATGAAAGAGTTGAAAGTGAAAAGGGAAAAGATTACAAACAGTTTAAAGATTACAACATTGAAAATTATAAATAAATATGAAAACCTAGCTTTCACTCTCTAACTTTATCTTCTTCCTTGAGCTTTCTATCTCCGAAACTACTCTTAAGCTTAGGTACCCTCCCCATTTCAAAATCTTGTGAGAAGCTGAATTGATGGTGTAGAGACCTTTGCATTTTCGTCCATAGGGCTCCTCAGGTCTGTATGTGCAGACTTCCTATCAATGAGAAGTGATTTGATGCATTGGATAGGCTAGGACAAGCTTATCCTGCACTCACCATGTCTCCCTCCTTCTCTCTCTTCCTTTCTCATCCTATATCCTCCAAAATTAGAATTTAGGGTCTTGTAGGCATGGTTGCATGTGGACTATGTCAAGAGATGTGTGGGAGAAACTTTGGTGGCCCCCCAAGCAAGTGGAGCTTGAGTTACAGAATCTGGTGTTTTTAGCAAAACATATCGGTAGGTTGATGAAAATACATATTGGTAGGTTTTTGTCCAGTAGGCAAAATCTACTGGTAGGTTTTGGTTTCCTTGTACTGATAGGTCATAAAAGGGATGCTAGTTGAGGACCAGTTTTTGTACATTTGTCATAACTTTTGATCCAAGTGTCCGATTGAGTTGAAATCTTGACACGAGATAGAGGACATCCAGATCTACAACTTTATTTTTTTCACTTTTTCATATTCGAAGTGGATCATGGTCAGAAATGGGAAATACCGAGGTACTGCTACCAAATGGTCCAGGTGCCAGTACCAAAATTCGAGTTGGCTTAGATACCAGTACCTATGATACCAAGTACCACTGCCTCCTTGATTTATTTCACTTTAAAGCCTCTTAATCCTCATGTAATGTGTCCATCTCTTCACCACTCATCCACACTTAGTTGCAAGGTTTTGAAAGCCATCAACTACTCTACGATTACTTGCAACATCAAAATTTCCACATTATTCACAAATACGATGAACTCTAAATAATTAAAAGCAAAGTTAAGTTAAAATACATGTAATAAGGTTGTTAACTATGCAATATTACACGTTCATCACCGGAATGGTTGGCACTCCCCAATAGGGTGTCCTATTTCTTGATCGTGTTCACTCTAATCTCCAAACATGAACCCTCAATCTATATACGGCTTATGTGTGTTGGTGAGTATCACTCTCTCTCGAGTTCAATGCTAGAAATGGGGAAAACGTGTGTGAATGAATAAAATTTGTGTGTGTGCAAAAGTGCTCTCCAAGTGAAGAGAGACTTTTGAGTGTCGTGTTTTACTTGGAATGAGTATTTCAAGGTCGTCTCTTTAGGGAAAGAAGGTTGAATCGGGTGAAAGTGATTTTGTAAAAAATGGAAAAGTGTAAAAATCTTGTGATTTTGGGTTTTGGTGAGTAAAGTGTGTAATAGAAAATGCAATGGAAAGAAGGTTGGCTAATCCAAAGAGACCATTCTAATGGGAATGCCAAATTAACTCAAAACATTCTTCTAATGGTGCCTTGGTGTTTGATTGATTTGTAGGAAGTGATGGACTAATGTGGTGTAGGCTCAAGCATACCCTAACTTCATTCGAAATGTGTACACCCAAGTGTAGGCAGGCAAGCTATAGTAATAATTGGATTTGAGTTCGGAGTCAAATCCACAGGGAACTCTTGTTGGTGTTTCAATGTAAGTAGTAGTGGAGACCAATTGATTGTAACCTTTGTGATTTAGAGTTGTGAGTTTAGGGAGTTTTGCTGGACAAAATATAAGATTCTTTCTAAGACATATTTTTCAGACAAAATATAAGATAAGCTCAAATGTAAAGAAATACACTCCTTAGTTCGAGGATCTGGACATGTAGTTAATCATCTGGTTTATTATATTTATGCTTGATAATTCAATTAACTCTCGTGTCAAAGGCAAGTTAATTGCAAGATAAAGATGGACTCTGAGAATTAAGAATATGGTTCCGATGTCTTTCTAGAAGTTTACAATTGTCTGTGCTGAGACTCAACCTGTCTACGAACAAGGAAGCGTTTCTACAAGGCATCCAACCATGACATTAATATTTCATTCTTTAAATGAAGCACAATAATGGAGAGGATTGAAGGGTAGTCATGAAGATCTAGTCGGGGTACTTGCCTTGAAGCGATGAATCTTTTTATGCAAGAGTCATTCATGTTATAGAACGAACCATGATTATATAAAGTACCTTAGCTTGGCAAGATGCAATTAATCATCCAATAAGCAGGGGGATATAAACATTAAGCATAAAAATAGTGCACAAATATAACTTCCGGATAATTTATACATGTCCTTCACCTCTTACTAAAGAGTGAATGAGAAACTACTCACTCTTCATGACTTTGGTAAAGCTAGAAAAGTGAGTGATATTCATCCCTCCAAGTAGAGGGCTTACAAAATAAAAGAACAATGAACAAGGAATCAATCTTCAACGAAGAATGAGTGAATCTCGTCCCACCCATTATGACTTTGGCAAAGCTCTAAAAAAGTGGAAGAGTTTCACTTCACTAAGAAAGAAGGAAGCTCAAGTTATGAAGGGAAAAAAAACTTAAACAATGAAAGTAGAAGAAAGTTAGTTATAATTGGAGGGTGGCTTCCTCAACCAAGAAATGGAGGGTTGCTTCCTCAACCAAAAAATGAACTATCTTCCTTCTTTCAAGTAATTGAAAGCATAAATTTAAGACTAATTTCATAACAAACTAAGAAGTGTTGGTCTAAAGACAAACTAACTTCAAGAACAACTACAAGTAAACATATAACAAGTTTACATTATGAGTGGGAGTCTAAGCCTCCATCAGACTCTCTACCAAGTCTCCTACCAAGCACCATTTCTCTCCCAAAAATGGGAGTATTTATAGGCAAGGAGGTGCGGACAAGAGGGTGAGTGAATAGTGTATGCCGCCCCAGTCAATACGAAAAGCCACCACTTTGTAGTCAGTTTGTGGAGGACGTTCGAACATTATATGGCGTTCGAACATTGTTTCTGTTTTTGTATTCTTGGCGTTCGAACGTTGGATGTTGCTCGAACGATTCTTCTGTCTTTGATTTAAAGGCGTTTGAATGTTGACTGGCGTTCTGACCTGTTCACTCTAGTGCCCTGTGATCTTTAGTAGAAACTCATTTTCATACTCCATGCATTAGTCTAATCTTCAAATGATTCCAGGGGATGTTTGAACGTTGATTGGCTTTCCAATGTGGTACTCAAGTACCTCAAGCTCTTCCTTATTGGCTCAGGGTCGTCTTTCTTGGCTGCAACACGCCATGTCTCAGCAGTCTGATTTTCACATGATGTAAGGTAACATTCTAACGTTGGTTGGCGTTCGAACATTCTTGCCTTGGTCCTATCTTTTCCAATTTTGTTCCATAATGTACTGGCGTCACACTCAAATGTGATATTTGTTTTTTTCTTGAACCTTTGTTCACTTTCGGACCTGAAATGACATCACTTAAACTCTATCAAAGCACAATTAGTCTCAAAAAGGTATAGTAAAATGTTACTTTTAAGTACTAATCACACCCCAACCTAAATATTGCTAGTCTCCAGTAATACAAAATAATTGAATATAAATCTATTTCTAATGCCTTTTTCATAGGTCACCCGATTGCATTTAGCGTATGCAACAAGCCACTAAACCACTAGGTTTACCTTAGTGGACAAGTGTTGTCTCGTGTGGGTTTCCAGTGTAGCTACCCACAAACTTCAGTCGAACAGATGTGTATGTGAGATTGCTAATTAAAGTAAATTAGCATCATGGTCATTGAGACACCCAACCCTCAATTTTGACTTATATCCAGCATGTTCCTTTTCCATTGGTACTTACTCTATGCAAAAATTCGTATATGTTACATTGGCATTTGGAATTCCATGTGTAATAGAAATCATTGTTCTAGAAACAAGAATTGTTATATAATAAACATTCCCTGTTACCACCTTCCATGGATAGCTTTGATTTCACAAACCTCTATTAGAAATGCCCCCAGCAAAAATTTCCTCCGATTATAGTGACTTGTCTCTCAAAGAGCATGTTACAAGAGGATGGCCAATCGAAAAATCACATGCGCAGTTAGTATGGGAGTGAAACTTTTAGAAAGCAACCTAATCATGTTCTTGGCATAATCTCATGGAAGAATATTGATGCAATTAAAGAAATACTTTTTAACATACCCCAACTTTTGTTTGACAATACACACATGCATCAGACTTGAGATCAATTAGGAATTTTTAAAGGTTGTAATGTGGCCAGAGGTCAGTGGCAAATGAAATGATGTCAATGGCATTCAAAAGCTATCCTCTGTTTGTGTAGTGTAGCACACCTCTTTCTTTTCAACATTTTGCCAAGAAATGGTTTTTCTTTCCTTCATTTGTCTCATTTTTTACTATCTTGGCAATTCCCTATCTTTTTATTCCTTTTATTTTTCAGTTGTTCCCACCGAATTTTCTTTTCATTGAACAGTAGCTAACATAGTCTTTTTCCCTTCTCTTACATTTCTGTATCATACTAATTTATAAGAGGGTGTAAGAAATTTACATAGCAAAGATATGTCAAGCATATTTTTCTATGGCTTGGTTTTCATATGGGTTTCTTGAAAAAGAAATCATTCTTTGAATGTTCAAGCATGGCTAACTAGGGATATAATTTTGTAAAAGAAATGGCTAAGGCTCAAAGTTAAATCAAAAGATGAACTAAAATCATTTCTCAAGTATGTGCACATGTATATGTTGTATGCATGTATTCCCAGTAAGATATGTCAATAGATCACTTTAGCTGCATCAATCAAAGCAAGGTTAATGAGATTATTAAAATAAATTGAAGTGAAATAGCTCACTTGAGTAAATGTTGATATCCTCTCAGAAGCATCGTAAAGCTCGAAATTTACCATGGTATCCTTTGTTATCTCCACTGTTTATATCAGGTTTTCTAGGGAATGTCTGTTATATACCGATTCCATTTTTGAGACCGATCATCTTGTACCTTGGAAACAACAAATACCGATGCACATTTGATAATTTAAGCATAGAGACAATACCAGTTTTCCAAGAAATGTGGTTTTAACTCTTGGTTGCTAAGTTGAGGTGTCAAACCGATCATGTGCTTAATTACTTTAACAAATGGTCTTAGCATCCACATCCGTTTCATCATTCATTAGCAAGATTTATTACAGTGCTAATTATGTACATGCAATTTAAACAATTAAACGTGAAAAACTAAATCCTTCATTTCCATAAAAGATCAACCAACGATTCAATTCATCCAACAGAAATGAAAAAACATACAAAAAAAACTTTTAAATATCCACAACACCCCACAAAAAAAAGAAGAAGTTCATCCAAAGAGGAAACAAACAACAACAATAATCACACACACAATCCCTAAGAACAGAAATAACTCTCAAACTCTTCCATCTCTGCCAGGTCCTCCAGGTACACCATGTCCACCCCTCATATAACCATGAATCTCCTCCTATTTCTGGAGAATCTTATCTTAGTTGGCCTCGATGCCAAGCATAATCTCTCATAGTGGTCGGTGGGTGCTGGTGTTGGGGCCCACCTTCTGTTTCTGTACCTGATCTCTTTCCTCCTCCACATCAATCTCCTCTTGCAAGTCATCAACTCCATGTGTGGGGGCACCTCTTCTCTAGCCGTTGGGGTGCCACTCTGACCTTGGCTTCTCCGGAAAGAGGCCTTGTTTCGTGGCCCTATTTGCTTTTTAATTTCCATCTCAGGCCTCACCCTGACCCCATTATTTTTGCACATTTCAGTCACCAAAGTGGCAAAAGAGAGTTGTGGAGGTCGACGCTATGCCCCCTTCCAAGTGCATAAAGCAGACGGGCCATGTCGGGTAAAATCTCATTTTTTTTCTTCATATAGGGGTGAGGTTAGACACTGTGATCAAGTTTAGAATCTTATATTTATCAGTGAGCTCCCCTTGTCTAGGTTAGACACTATGAGTCTACAATATGAGTGGGAGTCTAAGCCTCCATCAAACTCTCGACCAAGTCTCCTACCAAGCACTTTTCTCTCCAAAAAATGAGAGTATTTATAGGTAAGGAGGAGGGAACAAGAGGGTGAATGAATAGTGTATGCCACCTCAGTCAAAGTAAAAAACCACCACTCTACAGTCAGTGTGCGGAGGATGTTCGAACGTTATATGACATTCGAACGTTGTTTCCATTTTTTCCATAGGCATTCGAACATTGGATGTTGGTTGAACGGTTCTTCTGTCTTTGTTTTAAGGGCGTTCGAACGTGGAATGGTGCTCTGACCTTTTCACTCAAGTGCCTTGTGATCTTCAGTGGAAACTCATTTCCATACTCCATGCATCAGTCTAATCCTCAAATGATTCCAGTGGACGTTCGAACATTGATTAGAGTTTGAATGTGGTACCTCAGGCTCTTCCTTCGGGGCTCAGAGTCTTCTTTCTTGGCTGCAACACGCCATGTCTCAATAGTCTGATTTTCACATGATGTAAGGTAACGTTTGAACGTTGGTTGATGTTTGAACGTTGGTTGGCATTCGAACTTTCTTACCTTGGTCCCAGCTTTTCCAATTTTGTTCCATAATGTACTGGCGTCACACTCAAATGTGATATTTGTTTTTTTCTTGAAACCTTGTTCACTTTCAGACCTGAAATGATGTCACTTAAACTCTATCAAAGCACAATTAGTCTCAAAAAGGAATAGTAAAATGTTACTTTTAAGTACTAATCATACCCTGTGAAAAGCCTACGGTATATGAGGAGATCACAACCACGTCTGCAGTCAACCTAGTCAAACTGAACACTTTACACTATGATGGAGAATGAAGGGGATTTGATTTAGCATACCCAAGAGGAAATCTCCCTTGGATTAGCCAACATAAAACTTAGCTACTCATATAAAATGCAAAGACATACAAAATATGAAGAGACATTGTGAAGAGATGAAGATTAAAACTTGTATTAATGCAAAAAAAGTTAAACTACAAAGAAGTGCATTTAATACCCATTTTAAAAGTTTGAAGTGAAAAACTTAATATAACAATGGTAGATTCAAAGATACACAACTAAACTTGAAATACACATTAAATAAATGACATTAAAGTGTATTGAATGAAGATTACAAGAGGCTTACAACAAACTACAAGTGAAATGGGTAAAATAAATGTAAAAAAAAATATAACTTCTCTCTCTAAAACTATGTCTTCCTCCTTTAGCTTATGTCTCTATAATTCTAAATAATTATGTAAAAATTTCAAGATTTCTTTTCATTTTCATCCATGGACGTCCTATAGCCTGTGTGATAGGCTTCCTATCAATGGGGGGGGGGGCAAGTTCATGGCTTGGATAGGCTAGGACAAGCCTAGCTTGCACCCACCTTGCTTCCTTTCTCTCTCCTCCTTTCCCATCCTCCATCTTCCATTGATGACTTTAGGGTGTAAGGAGGCATGGATGTATATAGAATATGTCAGGGGACAAGTGGGAGGATCATAGGTGGGACCCCCAAGTGGCAGAGCTTGAGTTGCAGGTTGTTTGACATTTCTGGAATAAACCTTTCGAAAGGTCAATGCAAACCTTCCAAAAGATTTTTGTAGGGGCAGAGGAAAAAGTTATCTAGTGTGTAAAACGTTCTGAAAGGTCATTGCAAACCTTCTGAAAGGTTTCCTCCTAACTTGTTGTTTCTTGATTTTTTCACCTTCTAAGCCTCCCGTTAATCCATCCCCTTATCTTTATTGACTTTAAGCACTATGATGGGGGCCTTACTCAATCCATAATCAACTCTTTACCTACAATCACATAGCAACATCATTAATTGTTTGCTTAATTGAATTTCTCCCTATTTTCACAACAAAAGCAAGTTTAAAAAGGTATAAAAGCATATATAATGTGCAATATTTTGTGCTAATCACACCCCCAACTTGAGTTTTGCTAGTCCCTAGAAAACTTTATTTCCAAACTACAACAACCTATTCATACAAGTAAATCATCAAACATTCAAAATGAAAAAAATCACAATTCCATTAACAAAATGAACTTGGGCAATGGTAAAATGAAACAACTGTGGTATTTTCCATTAATCATTTACAAAAGTTCAGTACAATGAATTAGAGTTCAAAAATAAAATGGCCCAAAATCCTAGAGGTACTTCTACTAGGCCGACAAAACTAACCCTAACTGTGTACAACCTAAAACCAAAAGAAACAAAAAAACATGACGACACTGTAATGGCTTCAACTCCAAGATGGATTTTTGCACATTCAATGGAAAGATCTTCTTGCTTTGGTGTGGAAGTTTCTCAAATGTAGGGGCCCAATTTTCTACCCCTTTCAAACTCTTTGTCTCCTTTTGATCATCAACTTCTTCCTCCCCCAATTTCAACATGCCTAGTAGCTCCAAGTGCTCCTCCACCAATGTGTCAATCCTATTGACTTCTTGCACTTCCTCATCATCTCCCAGTTGTTTACATAAATTAAACACATTGAAGTCCGTAGTCATGTTCCTAAAAGTAAGTTTCATCAATCCATTTCTACAATTAATAACAACATTAGAAGTAGCAAGGAACGGTCTACCTAATATGATGGGAATTTGTGAACCAGGGTTATCAACCAGGTGAGTTTCAAGCACAATAAAATCGACAGGCAAATTAAAATTATCCACTTGAACTAGGACATCATCAACTACTCCCCTTAGTGTTCGAATGCTTATGTCCGCCAATTGAAGAGTGATCGGAGTTGGCTTTAACTCTTTAAGTTAGAGTTGTTGATACATCGAGTAGGGTAGGAGGTTGACACTTGCCCCCAAATCAAGAAGTGCTTGCTCCACCCTGAAACTCCCTATTATGATGGCAATGGTAAGGCATTCGGGGTCCTCAAACTTTGGTGGGATTTTAGTCCTCAAGATTGAGCTCACTTGCTTAGTGAGGAGTGTCCTCTTGTGCACATTTAGTTTCCTCTTCACAGTACATAAATCCTTCAAAATCTTGGCGTATAAAGGGATTTGTTTTATGGCATCGAGGAGTGGAATATTGATTTTAACCTACTTGAACATCTCAATTATATCAGAATAGTTAGCCACCTTCATGGGTGGCTTAAAAACAATTGGTAAAAGGGACCGGAATGGGGGATGCAAGCACACTTTCTTTAACCAATTTTTTCTTTCTCACTCACCTCACCCCCCTCGGAGTCACTCATAGTATCTTTCTCTAATGGCAATGTGAACTTGGGTGAGACTTTTAGCACAATAGTCTTATAAAATTGTTTGCCACTTCGAAGGGTGGTGACCTCCTTGAGTTGTTGACAATTCTTCTTTATGGGTTGGGATGATTCAATCACATGTTGGCCTTTAGGGTTCTCTTGGGGTTGAGCGGGGAATTTTCCCTCCTCTTGTTATGATGTTCCTATGGCATTGGTTAGTTTTGTGATTTGAGCCAAAATGTTATTGTTGAAGACAGTTTGGCTTTGGATGAAATTATGAACTACATCCTCCAAATTTCTCTTATGACGAGGTTGGTAGGTGGGGAGGATTGGATGGTCCTTGTTTACCATAACTTTGCGGAGGTGGAATTTGGGAAAAATTTTGTCAAGGTGGGTTTCATGAATACCCTTGCAGATTGGACCGGGGGTATTGAGAGCTAGATGAATGACCTTGTCCTTGGTATTGCCTTTTCTTAGGAGGCATAGAGGGTGAATAAGCACTAGACCCATGAGGAGTGGGATTCTCATTTCTCCAACTAAAGTTTGGGCGATTATTTCAACCCGGATTTTATGTGTTAGAGTGTGGGGAGAATGATTGCCTAGTTTTGTTAAAGGCATTGACTTGCTCATTGTACACTTCCTTAAGTGCCAGAATATTAGGGCTCTCCGATACATAATGCTCCACACTCTCACAAATTGAGCAACCCTCCTTGGTCTTTGAAATATTAGACACCTCGTGTCTCTCATTGACTTCTAAATTTTCCACCTTCCGAGACAACTTGGATATTTTAGAGAACAAATCTTCCCAATCCCTCAATGCATACATCCCTCCCCCATGTGATTAATTACTACCCGGAGAAGACCTCGGTACATCAGTGGGAGTCTTTTGAGTGTCGTGTTTTACTTGAAAAGAATTTCAATGTCGTCTCCTCAGGGAAGGAAAGTTCAAGTGTGTCACTACAACAAAAATCATTTTTTGCGATGATTTTTTTTAACGCTAAATTAAAAAAAAATATCGCAATTATTTGTTGCGACGTTTTTAATTTTGCCGCATGTTTGTCGCAATAGCCTCGTCGTAGAAAGTATTTTGCGATGAAAATTTATTTTTATCACAAAAAATTATTTTGCGAGGAAAAAGAAACGTCGCAAAAAGTGAAAAAAACCTAGCTAAAATCTACCCACCAGCGTAAAAATAATTAATTAATTAATTTTTGCGACTTAAAAAAATCGTCGCAAATATATTTTTCATAAATAAAACAATTTCAAAAAAAATAATTAATTAATTTTAGCGACATAAAAAAAATCGTCAAAAATATATTTTTCATAAATACAAAAATTTCAAAAAAAAATGAATTAATTTTTTGCAATGGAAAAAAATCGTCGCAAATAAATTTTTAAATAAATAAAATATTTTAAAAATCATAATTACATTAATTTTGTGCGACGTAAAAAAACGTCGCAAATATATTTTTCTTAAATAAAGAATTTTAAAAATAATAATTTAATTAATTTTTAGCGATGTAAAAAATCGTCGCAAATAATTATTTAAATAAATAAAAAATATTGAAAATAATTAATTAATTAGGGTTGTGTATGCGTACACTGCTGCATTTGTGCTATGAAATAGGAGCCGCAAAAAAAAATTTGATTTTATTCATATTGAGTTATAATCACACCATTCAAATATTTAATAAGACTAAGAAAAGAAAAATTTTATTGATAAAAGAAATAATTACAATAATCAAAGAACAAATTTGTTTGAAAGAATACAACAATGTACAGGTAGATTCTGGCAAATACTTGGTAGCCTTGAAAATGCACAAGCAGCAAGCATGTCCAATGCACAACATCACCCTGGCATCATCCCAGCAGCTATCCTCAAACCCTTCACAGTAGTGTAGCAAAAACGCAGTAGTTACAGCCCCATTAAACTGCTTGCTCCATTCAATATACCTCCTGGATTGGAAATACCTTTTGCATCAGTGCAACCACCAACTCAGGGCTCTGTGGTATTCCATGTTCTTGAAAGGCCTGAAGCATTGTGTATATAGTTAGTGGCTCTTTCTTTTATACCAAACACATAACAAACATGGCATAGGATTTAAAGTGAATGCACCAACCACACCCGATATATGGAGAACTATCCAAAATATATCCTAAATGATTTCATTCTTTATCAACACAATGCAGCTCTATTGTGTGCTGTGCAGTCTAAATGATTTCCAATATACCAATTACTCACAATTCCATTCTACCAAGTTGTACCAAGTAGCCATATAAGACTCCAGCTGTTTCTATGAAAAAAAGCTTAGTGTTTTGAATTTTAAATGTGCATTTACCATTATGTTAGCATGCAATGTGAACCAAATAATAAAAAGTCATGCCCTAATCCTAATTACTTAGAAGCAGCACTATTCAATTAGTTTGTTGCTGAGGTGGTCAGGAAGCCAAAAAACACTATGAGGAAGCCAAAATATATTCTTTAAGCACACTAAATAGGCAAAATGCAGAAACCCCATGAGAAGCCAAGGGATGTAGATCAAAGATAAGTGTATGCATGCCCAATCAATCAAGAAAGATAAGAATGTCCTGGAAATATTAGACAGCAATAAACAAGAGCAACTTAAAATGTTTCCATTTTCTCCACAATCAATTGATCACCCTTTTCAAACTAAATGAACGATACATTTTGACAAAAAGAGACTGCACATTTACTTTAAATTTCCCAAAGTTTTATCTCAACATCAATGCAACATCATTTAGTTTTAAAAGATGCAGAATTGAATTTCAAGACAGTAAATAGTGATACGTTACAGTCACCTGTTTTGCACCATTATTCAATAAACCATTTTGTAGAGCTACAACACAAGTGTGGCCGTATTTTCTTGCCCTGCTTAAAATGCAACATGAATTCCTTAAAAATTATGACTTACCTAAGTGAATTACCCATAAAGTAATGATACAAAATAAACAAAATAATAAATTTAACACAAACCAGGGGTACATATCAAGGTAGATATAACCCAAAAGTTCACTAGAACCTAAGTCAAAAACTGAAAATAGTTGAACATCACAATGCCAAACCTCAGCATCTGAAATTTCTTCAAATCTTAAGCCTACATTGCAGGAAGGAGAGTGAGAGGATATTTTTTTAACATGAGGACAATAAGGCAGAAGATATCCTTGATTCTAGTAGAATATAATTACCAAAAAGGTCTTGACATATTTTGAAGAGCCCTGACAAAACCAAATTGACCGGAAATTACTGTTTAACAACTCCAAAATCCAGATCAAGCTGCTGTTCTTGGACCCTCTTCACATAGTATGGTAGATCCTCCACTCCAAAGTTAGATTCTTCTTCCTCTTTCTTCTGAAGCATCAAAATACAAAATCATCAAGACATGCAATAAATTATGGTGTAAGAAGACATAAATCGCACACAGACTAAACTTTAAGTCTTCTGATTTAGCAAGTTCTAGACGTCAAATCAGCTATAGACCAAACAAAAACTAACCTTTAACTCTTTTAACATAGTAAGGTCTCTAGAGGCCAAGTCAGGTAAACTGACAAAGATGTCTTCTAAGAACTCAAATACCTGAAAACAACTGAAACATGCTCATCTAATTAATTAGCATCCTGAAATCATGGTTGCAATATACAAGACTTAAACCAAACAATAATAGAACAGTAAAATAGCCAAAAGCTAACCAAAAAAGAATAACTTTCTTAACAATCACTGAAGGCTTCTATTGGTGACATCAAATACAATGATGATCTAATTAGTTGATTGGGTGGTATCATATACTGATGATCTGATTCAACAAAGAAAAGCACTGGTGAAGACCAAAAAGGATAAACTTAATGCCACACCCTTTATCCAAAAAATGGATCATTTATACTACTTAAATGTAGTATTAAGTATCACTCCAGAATGTATTAACTGGCACAAACCTTTGAGGATGAGTTTGCCATTCTAAGATCATCTTAGTGTTTTGAATTTTAAATGTGCATGGACCATTATGATAGCATGCAATGTCAACCAAACAATAAAAAGTCATGCCCTAATCCTAATTACTTAGAAGCAACACTGTTCAATTAGTTTTTTGTTGAGGTGGTCAAGAAGCCATAAAGCAGTATGGGTAAGCCAAAATATAACCTCTGTCATATATTTTATCACTGCATAGCACATCCATCCCATCCATTTCCTCAATTGTTGTCATTCTTTTGGTTATGGCACCCTGCAAAAAAAAATGTTTACTGCTTTTCAAGTCATAAAAAGTATCAAATTTTGTGCAATAATGCTGAGAATTTTTCCCATCCCCTATCCTGCATTGTTTTATACCAGCAGTCAAAGAGTACAAGTCATAGTTTCTCCATCGTCACAAGATATTAGATATATATGGGAATAAGACAGAGTTTTATGGACTTATTACCCATCCGTGTGCAAGACTTATTACTCTTCAAGTTTATTGTATCCAAACACATCAGAACCTCATCAGAAGTCAGCCCAGTGAGCTCTATATGTTCCATTAATGTGCAAAGATAAACCAATTGTTACTAATGTCTAATAAGAACCAAAGAACAAAAGCTATGAAAAAAATAATAACTGTACCACAAAAAACCAAAAAACATGTTCAAAAGCCAAAAAAACAGATCCTTTACAGTAAATGTAAAAAGCCCTTGCAACACTACACAACTCCTTTCTTGTCCCAGAAGAGCAGTATAGCTTGATGCCTGATGCAGAAGAAGAAAAAACCAACAAGAGTTGGCTTTAATCCTTGAACATGATTAAAGCCCTGAAATCATCTCCAGGAGAAGCCCTATATACTAGCTGGAAAAACCTGAGAGCAGCTGCAAAAACAAACTGGATCAGAGAAAGCACCAATAGTTGAATGATCATCCAAACCCCCATCACCCACTGCAAAACAGCCTAGACCCTCACCATGACAGCCCAAAACAAAAGCAGCAGGCAGCCCAAAACCCAAAAGTTTCCTCTCCACAGAGCCCAAACAGACACTGATCACAGTGCAGGCAGACCCACTGTCTAGATAACCAAGTAGCAACTCAACCATCCCCTCAACACCATCATCATCTAACCCCATGCCTGTGCTCACATATAATTACCTTCTTAATTCTAGCCCATAAAGACTGCCCATTAAGAATACCCCACACCTGCTTAACTCTAAAAGCAGAATGAATTTCCCCAACACATCTAATACCTAAACTACCTTCAATTTTAGGCTCTAATACCTAAACCACCTTCAATTTTAGGCTTCAATGTTATCAGGGCAAGAGTACCTGCATGCCAAAAGAGTTAGCAACAAAGCCAATTACCCAAAAATCAAGGGAAAAAAATGAACCCAATAGTTTTATACAAAAAAAGAAAACAAATAAGAACAATGGGTTTCCCTTCCAATATTTAAACTTACTGGAAATGTTGTTCCATCTGCTGCACGCACTCCAAATGCGTTGTGTGACCACAAGGCAGGACAGTAACGCCTTTGGTTATATCCAAGAGATACTTGATTGATTGAAAACGCGGTCGTTCCCTACCTCTCAACACCACCCTCAAATGTGTATGGCTTATGTGTGAAGGGAGTGTCACTCTCCCTCGGGATGATATAAGAGATAGGGAACAACGGAATGTGAATGGTGGGAAATGGATGAACAAAATATGTGTAAAATGAAATGTGGAATGTGCACAAAAGTGCTCCCCAATCGCAAGGAGTCTTTCGTGGTCGGTGTTTTACTTGGAAGAGTATTCCAAGGTCGTCTCCTCAGGGAAGGAAAGGGAGTTTTGTGAAAGTGATTTTGCAAAAGTGAAAAGAAAGTGTAAAATCTTGTATTTGAGTTTTGTGTTTGGTTTGTATATTAAAATGCAAGAAAACAAGTGTTGGCTAATCCAAAGGATTCATTCCAATGGGAATACCAAATCAACTCAAAGCCTTCCTCCGATTGAGTATGAATGAACGATTGATTCGGGGGAAGCTAGGGACGAGATTGGTGAGTATCTAAGCATAAACCGTGACTAGGCCTACGGAATATCAAAGGCTCACCAACTCATCCACTCTCAAACCCGTCAAACCGAACTATTTGACCCTAAAGGGGGGAATGAAAAAGAGTTGAAATGAAATCCCCAAG
>CM042193.1:26791411-26814145 GCA_023539305.1 Ilex asprella | reverse complement strand
AGCCTTCCTCCGATTGAGTATGAATGAACGATTGATTCGGGGGAAGCTAGGGACGAGATTGGTGAGTATCTAAGCATAAACCGTGACTAGGCCTACGGAATATCAAAGGCTCACCAACTCATCCACTCTCAAACCCGTCAAACCGAACTATTTGACCCTAAAGGGGGGAATGAAAAAGAGTTGAAATGAAATCCCCAAGGGAAATCTCCCTTGGAGTAATCAACTTAAAACTAGCTATTCATATTAAAAGCATAGACAAGCATAAAGGAAATAGACATGGAAAGGAAATGGATCATGAAACTTAAACTAATGCAAGAAACTTAAACTAGAAAGACAAATCAACAATACCCAATTTAAAGCATGGAAATGAAGAACTTGAAATCATAAATGGTGAAATCTAAGTTACACAACTAAACTTGAAATAGACTTGAAGTAAATGACATTAAGGTAATAAAATGAAGATTACAAGAGTATGAAAGCTTACTACAACAATAGCAAGTGAAAATGGGAGAAGAAAATGCAAAAATGATTCATCATCTTCAACCTTGGAACTCTCTCTCTATATCTACTCCTAAGCTTAGGTAGCCAACAACAAAAATGCTGAATATTGTTGAGATATATGGAGTGTATGCCTTGCAAAAAACGTCCATAAGGGTCCTCCCTAGCTGTCTGCTCTAGCTCCTATCAAGAGGGGGCTGAAAATGATGCATTGCACAGGCTAGGGCAAGCCTAGCCTAGGAGCCCACATGCCTGCCCATTCCTCTCCCATGCTTCATTAATGCCAAGCCTTCCAAGTCTTCCAAATGTGTAAGGGAGGCGTGCTCTTGTGTCAGGAAATGTTGGGGGGCAAGTGGGAGAAGTGTAGGTGGGATCCCTAAGCGTCAAAGTTGAGTTACAGGCTGTTTTTCGGCCAGAATGTTCGTGGTACCGGTACTAGGTACCGGTACCATATGGTACCGGTACTGTTTTTTCTGCACTGGACGACCTTCGGTAGAAATGATATAACCCTTGATCTAACCGTTGGATTGAGCTGAAATTTTGACACGATACAGAAGACATCCAGATCTACAACTTTCATGTTTTGAACGTTTCCAGATTCTGAGTAGATCATGGTCAAAATGGAGGACAATCGAGGCAGTGCTTCCCAGTGATGTGGCAGCTGGTGCCTTTGTTCCAAAACACCAATACCTCCTTGATTTCTTCAATTTTAAGCCTCCAATTCTTCATGTATTGTGTCCATGCCATTACCACACATCCAACATAGTTGCAAGGTCTTAAAATCCAACATTTAAGCTATCAAAATATGCAACATCGAGAATTCAACATTATTCATAAAATAGGCTAACACTAAGTAATTAAATACAAAAGTTGAGTTATAATGAATGTAATGAGGCCATGAAATGTGCAATATTATATGCTCATCAATACTTCAAAAAAAATAATTGAAAGAACTTAGCTACTAACAAAAAATGAGCTTTTTTGTGTATCTGTTCTTGCACTTCTAAACATTTTAATTCACCTCGAAGCAAACTGGGCAGTTGTGATGCATTGCTCTTTCCACACATTTGTGTGAATCCTTAAGCAGCTTTGAATACCAACATCCTAGAAGAAGTATCATTAATGTTTTAAACTCAATAATTTCAATAGCAAAAGATAATTTCTATATATTAGGCCAAAAGGATAAAGCTTTAATATGGAAGTTCATGCTCATACCACATCCATGACAGTGGAATAAATTCTCTTCGCCTCCAGTTCTGTTACACCAAAATAGTTAAAGAAAAATTAGAAAGAACGAGATTCCACTGAAAAATGGATATGTAACACCAAAATGGATCTCAATTTCCAATGATGATTCTGGGAAGACGATCTCCTAGAAGGTTGATCCCAAGCCAAAATAATGATTCCTCGAAAACAAACCGCTAAATGCTCAGCCACATAAATTAGGTTTTTCAGATATTTCATACAATGTATTACCTCTGGTTTTACTAAATTTAATACATCCTCATATGCTTCTTTACATATGAACACTTGATCCCTTACAATGTGTTTGTAATTTTGCTCGTCTCCATTTAAAATGTAACCATTAATTCAACCCATTACATGTTGGATCTCATTATCACATCATGCAACTTCAATGAAACACACAAAATGTAATAGAGCTAGTAGAATCCTTACAAATATCCACATTGGTGTACCCAGTGAAGTAGATAACCTTAAGTTCTCTATAAGAATTCTCACCGCCTTATTCACTTTAAAAGGATCCATTAGCTTGTTTGACAAAGGTAGGACCCTATCATATAAAGTCCTTCTCAAGTGATCTTCAATCAAATAATTTTCAAAATCATAATAGGATTGTCCAACGGCTATGGAAGAATGGTAAACTAGTTGAAGAAAGTGAAAAAGAAAAGCTCCTACAATAAGAAGGGGAAGTACATTATCAACTGAAATCAGATGCAAATGTGAACATAAGTAAAGCACTAACAAGTAATAACACAAAAATAATAATTAAAAATAAATGAATATCATATAATCTTCTCATGTTGTAATGCTACACAATCTTCTCAAAACTAAAATGATTAGCAAAAATGCTACACAATTTAACATACTAATAAACGGAGTGAGAAACAGATGAGGACTTATATTAACTGGCCATGGATAACAAGAATGCATACAGAGTTGAAATTTTTCCATATCAAAGTTTCTAACTCCACAATCATTATTGCAGACTATAAAATGAACTGCCTGACCCATAAAGAGAAACATTGCCTCAAAGTGAAACTGTAAGTCAGCTGCCTTGCCCAAGCACGCAAGTCAATAGGTGATAGCCTTGATAGCTTTAAAAAATGGTAGAACAAGTATGTTTTCACAAGTTCAATTCATTTGGTACAAAAAAAGAAAAAAAGTACATTATTAAATTATCAATCTAATTCTTAAGTGTTGAAATTTTTAGTTGTTCTCCGTTCGCTTTCATAGCAAACGGAGTGGAAACGAGTTGATTGGCCCCCTTACCTTCAAGTTTTATTTTTTATACTTCTTAAGTGTTGCACATAAAACGATAGTAAAAAGATACTATCTAAGACTCAGATGGCATGTTTGCATTAGTTGCGGTGCCCTGCAGAGCACGTTGCATTTGAAGTTGTATCTGCAAAAGTTGTTGCATCATCTGTTGTTGCGTGTCTTCAAACTTCTCCTTCCAATCTTTTGTTTCATCACATTCCTTCTGAAGAGAATCTGGAAGAGAATCAACAGTTGCTGGCAACTCTTTTATCTTATCAGCTTGTTCTCGATACTCAGCAGTGGATCTGAATGACTGAGTGGAGGATGCAAGTTTCGGGCGATGTCCAAATCCTTTCTTATATCCAGGTCGGCTGCCAAGGACTGTGCATGCAATTTCTTACTAAGTCAATGGCTCAACACCCTCTTCTAAGTTCTGCGTGGACAATTCTTTCATCTGCTCCTACAATATAATGTATTTAAACCTAATTAGTGAGTGTCTCATAAAAATGTATTTAAAAAAACATAATTTTTTACAATTTGAAATACTTACATATCTTGACTCTGCCTCAGAACTAACCCACTTACCCATCTTGTTCACATGAGAATCGTGAAAAAAATCAACAATGTGGGGTGGCTCATCGTCGTAGGGTCCCACTGTTACAGTTAATCAAAATATCAATATTCAAAATTATGAATTTCCTATATATTAAAATTTAGGAAGCAAATGCTAAAGTATCACACCCTTTCATAAAGAGTAGACTGAAAGGACTTTGTACCCATCGAGTGGTTGTATGGCAACTTGGCACGATTTTCGTATTTTTTTTAGATTTTTCCTATATACAAAGAACATAATTAGTACACAATTGGGAATAAAAAGTGAATATTAATTTGCATAGCTTATAAAAGTTACCTGAAATTTTGGATCTTTGTAAAGTGTTTCAATTATGTATTCCCAATCCTCCTGACTCACATCACCATAAGGCTTACAAAGAATAAGTATTATGTTATATTGTAATACATCCAAGTCTTTTACCATCAATGTCTGTGCACAAAATTGTTGAAAAAAAAAATTCAGCTCAAATAAAGTGGTACAAATTTCCTTGTCCAAGTATCCACGAATTCCGAGTGGAATTAGTCATTGCAGAAGAACATGACAATCATGACTTTTCAAACCTGATACCTTACCATCCTTCGTGTTCACATACCTCGATATATTTGCTGCATATCCATCTGCATACTTAACTGATTTTAAAAATTCACAGAACCTTTGTCTTTCTTTTGGAGACAAAGTGTACCATGCAACTGGTTTTATATATACATTCCCATTTTTTTGGAGGTGTAATGTAGTTCTGATATTTAGGTCCTCCAAATCCAGACGAGCTTTATCTGTGTGCTGATTCTTGCCATCAATACTTAACAACGTGCCAAGCAAACTATCACAAATATTCTTCTCTATGTGCATGACATCAAGGTTGTGTCGAATCTTAAGCACATGCCAATACGGTAATTAAAAAAAAATGCTCTTCTTTGTCCAATTAAGTTCCTCAGATGATCGCTTTCTTTTTCGATTGTTTGGATGCTTCCCGAATTGCACATATGGTAAAAACTCCAATTGATCTAAAATCTCTTGCCCCGATAACTCACAAGGTTTTGTTTTTTTCTCAATCTTACCATTAAATAACTCACTTCGTCGCCAGCTGCGATCTTGGGGCAAGTAACGTCGATGGCCTGTGTAGCCTATTTTGCCTCTTAATGGCTGTGATAATGCATCAAAATTACAAATGGGGCATGCCTCGTAACCTTTTGTACTCCATCCAGATAAGTTATCATAAGCAGGAAAATCATTTATGGTCCACATAATAGCTGCACGCATTTGAAATGTCTGTTTGCAACATGCATCAAAAGTTACAACACCTTCCCACAATTCTTTCAAGTCATCAATTAACGGGCGAAAGTATACGTCAATCTCCTTCCCGGGTGCCTGTGGTCCTGGAATAAGTAATGACATCATGAAGAATGGATCGCTCATACATTTCCATTGAGGCAGGTTATAATGCATCAAGATCACAGGCCACATACTGTAAGAGTTGCTCATGTTGCCAAAAGGGTTAAAACCATCAGTGGCCAATCTAAGCCTAACATAACTAGTGTCTCAAGTAAAATCAGGATATTGCTTATCAAAGTCTTTTCATTCTTCAGAATCACCATGATGCCTTGAAAAGTTCTCTTCGTCCACTCGCTTCTCTTGGTGCCACCTCATATCTATAGTCGTTTTCCTTGACATAAACAACCTTTGTAACCTCGGTTTCAATGGAAAGTATCGCAAGATCTTCTGAGGTATCTTCTTACCCTTAATATCATTGAGCTGATATCTTGACTCCCCACATAGTGTACACTTATCCAATTTTTCATTCTCCTTCCAAAATAACATACAATCGTACCTACATGCATGAATGGACTCGTATCCCAATCCCAAAGCACGTAAGAATTTTTTAGCATCATAGAGAGACGTTGGAAGAATATGACCTTCAGGTAAAAGGTCGGTCAATAGCTCTAACATCAATGTTAATGACTTATTACTCCACTTGCTCAATACCTTCAAATGAAACAACTTAACCAAGAACGACAACAGTGTATATTTTTTACAACTAGGATACAAAACACGTTGAGGATCCTTCAGTAATTTTTCAAAATTTTGAACTTCCTCACTATCAACACCCTCACATATTTCTCCAACACGAACACCCCCTAAATAATTATCCATGATCATTCCCCTACCAACATCTTCCGACATTTCAGGTATTTCATCTCAATCATCATCGTCACTATCGATCATGGTGTACCCACGTCGTGTAAGAGGTCATGATTTCTTTCACGTACAAATGATTTTTCACAGTCTCGTCATCATGCCATTCGGCATTCATACAATTCCTACATGGACATTGAATTTTTCCATCTCTACTCAAACGTTCCATGATAAAATTGATAAAATATTTGACCCCATTAATGTATTTCAAATCTAACCTATGCCTAATTATCATCCAACTCTTGTTCATAATTGATAACCTACAAAATCACATATTTATCAATGTCATGTACCAATCATCATGCAAACTATGTCGTTGAATCCCACATATTTTGGTAGGTGGTCCTATTCAGGAATGCACATTCTATATCATAGGAAGCATCTCTTACTGCTTCGTACATCCCTAACTGAAATTCGGCAGCATCTCCCCATAGTTCTCCATGTACATGACATAGAATAGGTGTCGTTGCTACACCAGTCTAGTATGTACATAGAGAACAATGGGATCTGCCACACAGAATATCCAAGAGATGTAACAAGTTATGCGGTGATATACTTTGAGTTGAAATTTTGACACAATACAGAAGACATCTAGATCTACAACGTTGATGTTTGGCACTTTTTCATATTGAAAGCAGATCATGATCAAAATGGAGGAAAACTGTGGGTCTTCAACCAAATGGTGTGGGTGCTGGTGCCTTTGTTACCAAACAACAATACCTCCTTGATTTCTTCACTTTTAAGCCTCCAAATCGTCATATAATGTCTCCATGCCTTCACCACACATCCATACTTAGTTACAGTGTCTAAAATCCATCATTTAAGCTATAATTACCTGCAACATAAAAAATTCATTATTATTCATAAATTCGGCTAACTTTAAGTACTTATATGCAAAAGTTGAGTTAAAATGCATGTAATGAGGCCATGAAATATACAATATTTTGTGCTTATTAGTTCTCTTGGGGTTGAGCGGAGAATTCTCCTTCTCTTGTTATGATGTCCTTATGGCATTAGTTAGTTTGGTGATTTGAGCCAAAATGTTATTGTTGAAGGTGGTTTGGCTTTGGATGAAATTATAAACCACATCCTTCAAATTTATCTTATGAGGAGGTTGGTAGGTGGGAGGATTGGATGGTCCTTGTTTACCATAACTTTGCGGAGGTGGAATTTGGGAAACATTTTGTCAAGGTGGATTTGATGAATACCCTTGCAGATTGGACCGGGGGTATTAAGAGCTAGATGAATGACCTTTTCCTTGGTATTGACTTTTCTTAGGAGGCATAGAGGGTGAATAAGCACTATACCCATGAGTAGTGGGATTCTCATTTCTCCAACTAAAGTTTAGGCGATTACTCCAACCTAAATTTTATGTGTTCGATTTTAAGTTTGGGGAGAATGATTGCCTAATTTTGTTAAAGATATTGACTTGCTCATTGTACACTTCCTTAAGTGCCAGAATATTAGGGCTCTCTGATATAGAATGCTCCACACTCTCACAAATTGATCAACCCTCCTTGGTCTTTAAAACATTGGACACCTCGTGTCTCCTATTGACTTCTAAATTTTCCACCTTCTGAGATAACTTGGAGATTTTAGAGAGAAAATCTTCACGATCCCTCAAGTCATCCATCCCTCCCCCATGTGATTGATTACTACTCGG
Source organism: Ilex asprella (assembly GCA_023539305.1). Lineage (NCBI taxonomy): Eukaryota > Viridiplantae > Streptophyta > Magnoliopsida > Aquifoliales > Aquifoliaceae > Ilex > Ilex asprella. The sequence goes on along the minus strand of CM042193.1, from coordinate 26,806,679 downwards.
AGAAGACCTCGGTACATTGGTGTGATCTATGATATCCCAAGATTGTGCATTTTGTGCCAATGTATTAAAGTAATCAAGGGCCTCACTGGGATCTTTGTTTAAGAACTCCCTATTGCATTTCATGTCAATGAATTGTCGCTGGCCCGGTGTAATCCCTTTGTAGAAGAAACTCACCTATTTCCATGATTAAAAACCATGATGTGGAATGAATTGTAGCCATTCCTCATAGCGATCCCTACAGTGATAAAATTGCTCATTGGGCTATTTCGAAAAGTTTTGGATATTCTTTTTAAGAGGGGTGGTTCTAGGCACCGAAAAAAAAAATTGTTCAAAAACTCGAAAAGCATTTGTGCCCAAGAGATTATGGATCGAGGCCTCAAGGAATTCAACCACGTTTTGGATTTGTCCTTAAGGGAAAAGGGGAAAAATTTCAAGCGAGATACGTCTTCAATAGCATGATTAGTGAGGAATATCCTCGAATTCCTTAATGTGTAAATAAGGATTTTCTCTTTCAATTACGTGGAATTGAGAAAGTAGTTGCAACATTCCTAGCTTGACTAGGAAGGCATGAGCTTGGACTGGTAAGAGAGAGCATGAGGGAGTGGTGCTACATGTGGGTTAGAGATAATCCCATATTGACCTCACCGGAGGATCAATAGGGATATGATTCCCTTCATTCCTAGGAGAGAAATGCATTCAAGGGTATGGCACTCCTCCTCCCCTTGGGATATTAGCACCAACTTCCTCAAAATTATCATCGACATCCTAGGGTGGGTCTTGGTCAATATTCATGTTGGGTCTAAAGGGTTGGGTAACCAATCTATTTTGGTTGTCCCGCCCCCACATACCAAACAATATCTATAAATGAAAAACAAGTAAACAACAGTATATACAAGGAACAACGTACCTCAGCCCATGATGAGAATTCACGGGACTTACCTCTATTGTCCGAAAATAACCTTCTTAATTCAACACTTTGTCTTTCCCAACAACGGAGCCAAAAATACTTGACTTATTCTGTCATTCCTAATTTATGACCATGATTATGGTAATGTGTATGTGGCTTATATGAATAGGTGAGTGTTACTCTCCCTTGGAATGATGCAAGAAATGAGAAAATGGGTGTGTAAATGAAATGTGTGTGTGTGTGTACAAAAGAGCTCCCCAAGCATAGAGAGACTTTTGAGGGTCGTGTTTTACTTGAAATTGGTATTCCTAGGTCGTCTCCTCAGGGAAAGAAGGTGAACTATGTTGAGGGTGATTTTGCAAAAGGTGAAAAAAGTGTAAAATCTTTTGAGTTTGAATTTGTGAAACCAAACAGTCTTTCACTACAAGCAGGAATGGAAAAGAGTTGATTTAGCATACCCAAGAGGAATTCTCCCTTGGATTAGCCAACTTAAAGCTTAGCTACTCATGTTTAATTCTAAAACATACATGAATTAAAGATACATTGAGAATAAATTAAGATTTGAACTTGAATTAATGCAAGAAAATTTAAACTATGAAGAAGTGCATTTAATACCCATTTTAAAAGCTTGGAAATGAAAACTCAATACAACAATGGTAGAATCTAAAATGTGTAACTAATCTTGTAATGCACTTAAATTAAATGACATTAAAGGTAATAAATGAAGCTTACAAGACTTTTTCAGAAGATTACAAGTGAAATGGTTAGAAGAAAATGCAAAAATCTAACTTTTCTCTTCCTCCTTGAGTTTCTCTCTCTCTATATTTCTCTACAATGCTCAATAATGTCCAATTGCTTGTATTTTCATCCATGGAGGTCTGATTGTCAAAACCTTGTTTTCCCTTAACCCCTAAATACTATCCCTGAGAAGGTGTAGTTTATGAACAACTAGGAGTGTGACTCTCCCTTTGGATAGTGTCAAAAGAAAGGGCAAGGGGAAAGAAAAATAGGATGGTGTAACTATGATGTGCAATGAACAAAGGTGCTCCCTAATGAGTGCATAATATTGCATGTGTAAAGGCCCCATTACATGCATTTTAACTCAACTTTTGCATCTAAGTACTTAGAGTAAGCTGATTTTATGAATAATGTTGAAATTTTGATGTTGCATATTTTTATAGCTTAAATCATTGATTTTAGGACCTTGAAACTATAATGGATGTGTGGTGAAGGCATGAAAACAATACATGAATATTTTGAGGATTAAAAGTGAAGAAATCAAGGAGGTATTGGTGCTTGGGAACAAAGGCACCAGCTGCCACATCATTTGGAAGCAGAGCGTCGGTTGTCCTCCATTTTGACCATGATCTACTTCGAATCTGAAAAATTTCAAAACATGAAAGTTGTAGATTTGGATGTCTTCTATATTTTCAAAATTTAAGCTCTATACAACTGTTGGATCAAAAGTTATCTCTATTCTACCAGAACTGATCTAGAGCAGAAAACCATACCGGTAGGGTACCGTTCCAAAACTGCATACCGGTACCTCGAACGCCAGTAGCTTAACCCTACCGGTACGCTCCCAAAACTTGCCCAGATGCCTCCAAATCACTTCCCACTTGCTTAGGGGTCCCACCAATGATTCTCCCACTTGCCCCAACATTTCCTTACACATCTACATACCTCCAACACCATGCTTGAAGACTTTGGAGGCCTGGCATTCAATGAAGATGGGAAAGAAGTGGGCTGCCATGGGGGTTACTGGGTAGGCTGTCCTAGCCTGTCAAGACCCTTCCATTCAGCCTCTCATTGATGGGAAGTCTGCACACTTGCTTGGGGGACCATCATGCATGAAAATGAAGGGCACACACTCCATTATATTCTGCATTACACAAGCATTTTAAGAGAGTGTGGCTACCTAAGCTTAGGAGTTATTTTAGTAAGGAAGATGATGAATAGTGCTAGAAGTTAATATTTTTGCATTGTCTTCACCCATTTCTCTTGTAATCTTTAGTAAGACTTTTGTAAGCTTCCTCTATTACTTTGAATGTCATTTATTTCAAGTTTAGTTCAAGTTTACTTACACATTCTTCATTTCACCATTGTTATGCTAAGTTTTATATTAGAAGCTTTTTAGTTAGGTATTAAATGCACTTATTTTTCTAGTTTCACTTCTCTTCACCTTAATGCAAGTTTAAATTCCATTTCAATATTATGTCTCTTTACATTATGTATGTCTTGTCTTTTATTATGAGTAGCTAGCTTTAAGTTGGCAAATCCAAGGGAGACCTCCTCTTAGGTTTTCCATTTTAGCTCATTTTCTTTCCTCTCTTGGCTTATGATGGTTCAGTTTGACTGGGTTGAGAGTGGATGTTGTGGTGAGTTTTTGATATTTCGTAGGTATGGTCACAGTTTATGCTTAGATCCACACCATTTCGTCCCTAGCTTCCCACGAATCAATCGTTCATCTATAAACCCTTGGAGGAAGGTTTCGAGTTGATTGGGCATTCCCATTGGAGTGAACCTTTAGGATTAGCCAACACTTGTTTTTATTTCATTTTCATTCTCAAAACTTCAACCACAAAACTCAAAAAAAGATTTTATATTTTCTCCCTTTTTTCACAAAATCACCTTCGCACACTTGAACTTTCCTTCCCTGAGGAGACGACCTTGGAATACTTTTCCAAATAAAACACCGACATACAAGAGACTCCTTGCGATTGGGGAGCACTTTTGTTCACCACACACACATTTCATTTCCTTGTACATTTTGTTCATTTCATCACCACCATTCCATTGCCCTTTCTCTTTGCATGAATCCGAGTGAGAGTGACGCTCACCCATACATATAAGCCATATGCATATTTGAGGGTTCATGTTAGGAGCTTAGGAACAACAACATTTACCAACATTCATTCCCTAATCGCAAGGAAACCTTCATCGGTCATGTTTTACTTGGTGGTATTCCAAAGTCGTATCCACAGGGAAGGAAGTAAACCAAGGGGGAAGTGATTTTGGGAAAAGAAAGTGTAAAAATCTTTGTGGTTTGAAAGTTGTTTGGTGAAGTGTGCCTTGGTGAAAATGGAATGAGAACCAAATGTTGGCAAACCCAAGAGGTCACTCCAATAGGAATACTTTTTCAACTCCAATCCCTCATTCGATAGAGCATGAATGAATGATTTATTCGGGGGAAGCTATGGACAAGGTAGGTGATTATCTAAGCATAAACTGTAACTAGGCCTATGGAATATCAAAGGCTCACCAACTTATCCACCCTCAACCATGTCAAACTGAACCATTGAACTCATAAGGGAGGGAAGAGAATGAGTTGAAATTGTATTCCAAGTGGAGGTTTCCATTCCAAGTGGATAACTAAATGCAAGAAATTATAAACTAAAAGTAAATGCATTTAAAACCCATTTTAAAGCTAAGAAAATGAAGGACTTTGACGCATTAATGGTAGAAACTTAAAGAGAACATTAAACTATCAATGAACATGAAGGAGAATAACATTAATCACATTGAATGTAGTTCTAAAGTGTATTACAGGAGGTTACACGACAATGCCATGAAGAAAATGTAAAAAACTCAATTTCTCACACTATAACACTATTCATCATCTTCTACCAAGAGCTTCTCTCACTATATCTCTGCCTATCCTCCTAATGTTGAATGATGGAGCCTTCTCCTTACCAAAAATGTGTATGAGAGAGGGCCTATAGCCCCCTTGATGGGATTCCCAACATAGGACCATGAATTTAGCTGGGCTGGCACAAGATGTGCAAGTTGTGCAGACCCTACCCTTTCACCCAGATGCTTCTCTCTCGTCTCTCCACATTTATGATTTACACTCCAAAAGTCCAAGAGAGGTACATGAGGGGCTGTTCTGTGTGGTGGGCATGCCAGAGAAGCATGGGAGATCAGTTGGTGGGCCCTTCAAAGCAGCAGAAGATCGCCTGAATAAATTTGGAAAGCATCAATCAAAGCGTACCGGTACGGCAAACTCCAATAGGTTTAGCGTACCGGTACGATGAAGTCTAGTAGCCTCAGCATACTGATACAGTTTGGATGCTTTTTTTATTTTCTGATTTTCTCCTCTCCTGAGCTATCCCCTTGTTATCTTTTCATCCCTATTCATCTCAAGTGGCATGGGAAGGCCTTCAAAAGCCATATTTAACTCTTTTCAACTGCAAACACAAAATATAAACATTGAGATTTTACTTAACATAATTCCTAACATTTAATCTCCAAAAAGAACCTAAAGAAGATGATTAGCACAAACAAAATATACAAAGTTTTATTCTAATCACACCCCACAACTTGAGTTTTGTTAGTCCCTTAGCAAAATTTAATTTCAAAACAAAATAGCGCAACTAACAAATGGCAATCCATATGCAAATTACCCACAATTCAAAATCCAAAATTGAAATGCAATTAGCAAAATAAATATGGACAAAATGGGATAGAACTGTGGTATTTCATTACTATATTCAAAAGTTAGAGTACACGGAGTCAAATATCAAAAGACAAAATTGGCCCACTCTCTACAGATTCTTCTACCAGGTCAATGACTCCATCCTAATTTAGTACAACCCAACACAAAAGAAAGAACAAAAGCTACACACCCCTACTCCTCATCATCATTATTGTCATCATCCTCTTTATACTCACTCTCACCCTCCGCATTCTTATTAGAATCATCCTCAATACCCTCCTCCTTATCCTCACCTACCTCCACCACTGTGGAAGCGGAGGGCATAGATCTAGAGGGAGAATCAGTAGGTGGTGGGGGTCCTCCTGGAATAGGGCTCCCTGTGAAAGTGTGCACAAACAGTTCCTTCATCATCGTCGCCTCTATCCCATGCACGGTACCCTCTAGTACATCCATACACTAGTCCATTGAGCCTACTGGTACAGTTGTGGATGGCCCAGCAGATGAAGACGTACCGGGGGCCTCAGAAGCAGTACCCATGGTCCTAGCATGCTTCCCCCTACTTATCCCCTTTCTTTTCTTCTTGCTAGTCCTTCCAATTGCTCCAAAATCTGGGGGCGTGATCTTATTGGAAACATAGCCCTTGAATTTGGACCTGCACATCCGAGTTATCATGCCCCCAAATGGTAGCTTGATCATGGGCTTCTGTGCCTCAGCAAATTTCTTCATTTCTTGCCAAATGAGAAGTGCAAAGTTTATTTTCTTAGCTGATACGACTGCATCAACAAGGTATAACTTCTCTACATTTGGCTTCTTCTCCGTAACCCTCGGCGAAAGATTACAATGGAGGAGCTTGTTCAATAGTCCATAAGTGGGCTTTAACCTCCCACTTTGGATTGTTCCCTTAAAAGAACTTGAATCCACATACATCAACTTAACCAATTCAGGCACTTTCTTGGGTTGGGGAACATTATGGGGACAAACTGGTGGGGGAGAAGTTGGTCTCTTATAGTTTCCAATAAGGGTTGCAATTTCATCTGGGGTGATCACAAATACCTTACCTCACAGATTTGTCCTCAAAACCTTCACACCATCTACCTCAGCCACCCGAAGTCTTTGATAAAATTCTCTGCACATCGATAAGTTGTAGCCATCCACGGGTTCAAACCAAAAACCAATACCATGTGCAGAAATAATTTTGACGGCCTCATTCCTAGGGGTAAGAGAAATGGAATCCAAATACCTCTCACAAGTGACTCCTTTTTCCTCGATCAGTCGATCCCTAGCCTCATTCTTTGTTTTTTTCCTCTGTTCACTCCCATCAATGCTAGATCCCACTCCACTTCTTTTGCGACCTCCAGAGCTTTCGGGTGGAGGAGATTCACGTCCTGTGGTTTTGGGCTGGGCCATGCATAGCAATAGTGCCCCTATTGCAAAGAATTCAAAGAGAAATGAAAGAAAACCCCTAATCGGTTCTTTGGCCTCAAGACAACCCTTTAACAATCGAGTCATTAACACTCCTTGGAGAGAGTGGAGATAGTTTTAGGGATTTGAGGAAAATCGGCAGCTAGGGTTCCAAAGGTTTGAGATTTCACCAAATAAAGGCTTAAGGATGAAAGGGGTTTATGGATATTAGAGAGGGAATAAGGGATTTGGGGCTTGGGGTATTTTCGAGTGAGAGAGAGAGAGAGTTAAGGCAAGAAAAAATGGTGAGGAGTAAGGGTTTAAGCCGAAAAATTAGATTAAAAACCTTGACTTTTAGCGTATCAGAGAAAGCGTACCAGTACGCGTAACGGTACGGTTTGGATGCAGTTTGCAATTTCCCCTACTGAGCAACCCCTCACTACCCCTTTCCATTCTAGGACCTCACCTATGCATTCTAACACTCTCTTTATCACCTCTACTCCACCCTGAACATATACTCAACTTGAAAATCACAATTTTAGCCATCATGCCCAATTCATTAATGAAATTGTAATTTGATTTAAAATTTTGATACACTCAATATACACGGAATGGATTTCTATTCTCCATTATCAAAATGAACACCCAAACTACACATCATAGAATTCATAATCGAGGCATTCCTAAATCATGTCAAATATCTAAAACTTGAGCAATATTCCCCTATTCCATAAGCATGAGTTATCTAACCCATTTCTCAAATGACTAAACTAAACATACATGAGCAACACCACAGTCTTAGATACTAGGGTAAAGTATGCACCTACAAATTAATTTTCAACTTGTGTGTGTGTGAATTAAACAAGTAATTTGAGCATTTATGCAACAGAATTCACATTCGATTAGCCAGCCAAATTCTCAATGCCCCTTTCCGATACTATGTGGCCCAACACGATTCCTTCTGTCACCATAAAGTGACACTTTTCCCAATTCAACACAAGATTATTTTCTTTACACTTCTCTAACACTCTTTCCAAGTTTTCCAAACATCTGTCGAATGAATCTCCAAACACAGAAAAATCTTCCATGAAGACCTCCACTATCTTCTCCACCATATCGTTGAAAATTTCCATCATGCACCATTGAAAAGTCCCAGGGCATTGTATAATCTGAACGGCATACAACGATAAGCGAAGGTACCGTATGGGCAGGTAAAAGTTGTCTTCTCTTGGTCTTCCAATGCGATCACGATTTAATTGTAGCCAGATTACCCATCTAGGAAGCAGTAGAATAGGTGCCCTGGTACTTTTTTCAAGACTTTATCAAGAAATGACATTGGAAAATGATCTTTCCTTATGCAAGCATTAAGCTTCCGGTAGTCAATGCAAACCCCCCATCCGGTTATGACTCTTGTAGGTACGAGTTCATTTTCCTCATTTTCCACTATCGTGACTCCGAATTTCTTTGGTACTACTTGTGTGGGACTTACCCACTTTCTATCAGCAATCGAAAAGATGATGCCCACATCAAGTAGTTTTAATGCCTCCTCCTTCACCACCTCCTTCATATTAGGATTTAATCTCCTTTGAGGTAGTCGAGAGGGTTTGGCATCCTCCTCTAGGTAAATGCGATGGGTGCAAATTGATTAGCACAAAATATTGCATAATTATATGTGCTAACCATCCGTTGATTAATGGTTTTTATGATGCTATTGATGGAAGTTATATATTTCGAGTTATTAATGATGGCATTTTTAATTTGCAGTTAAAAGGTGTTAAACAAGACTCCCTATGACACTTTAACAAGGATTGAGACAAAAGGGGATGAAAGATGAAAATTGGAATGCTCAAAGGTTGCTGAAACAGCAGAAACAGCAGACATCGTACCGGTACAGCTTATCGGTACGCAAAGGCTACTGGAGTTCGAGGTACCGGTACTGTCTGTCGAATTTTTCCCAAAATCTCGGCTGTTGAAGCTCTGTCACTTTGCGGACCCCACCATCAGCTCCCCCCTGTTCCCCTGACATGCCCATAGTACTATTCATCTCTTTCACACCATGGATTGGATTTTTTGAATCTTGGGTGATAAATGAAGAGAGAGAGAGAGAGAGGAAGAAGCTGGGTGTGCAGACAAGCTCTGCACACCCCTGTCCAGCCCATGCCACTTGCTACCTATGGATGGAAGGGACTTCCTATGCTACCCCATACCTCTAGAGGCACGTTTTGGAGGGAAAGGGAGGGGAGTTCAGCATAATTGAGAGAGGAGATAGATATAGAGGAAAGTTCCCTGGGTAGAAGATGATGAATTGTACTTTTAGAGAGATAAATTAATTTTTTTGCATTTTCTTCATTACATTGTCTTGTAATCTATTGAAAGCATCTTTAGAACTTCATTGAATGTCATTAATGTTAGTTTCCTTCATGTTTCTTGTTGGTTTAATGCTCATTTAAAGATTCACCATTAATGCTCCTTGTCTTTCATTTTTCTTAGCAGTAAAATGGGTTTGAAATGCTTTCACTTTTAGCCTTTAATTTCTTGCCCTTAGTTACTCTAAATCTTCATTGTTTCTCATGCACTCTCATTACATTGTTGGTTTCATTTCAAGCATGAGTAGCTAAATCATTAAGTTGGTAAATCCAAAGGAAACCTCCACTTGGGTATACCATTCCAACTCATTCTCCTCCCTCTCTTATGAGTTCCATGGTTCGGTTTGACCGGGTTGAGAGTGGATGAGTTGGTGAGTCTTTGATATTCCGTAGACATAGTCATGGATTATGCATAGATCCTCACCAATTTTATCCCTAACTTCCCGCGAATCAATCATTTATACATGCTCTATCGGAGGAGGGTTTGGAGTTGAGATGGTATCCCTATTGGAGTGACCTCTTGGGTTTGCCAACATTTGTTCTCTCATTACATTCTCACTAATACACACTTCACCAAACAACTTTCAACCACAAAGATTGTGCACTTTCATTTTCACCAAATCACTTTCACATTTGTTTACTTCCTTCCCCGTGGAATCGACCTTGAAATACCACCAAGTAAAACACGACCCACGAAAGTCTCCTTGCGATTGGGGAGCATTTTTGTGTATATACATCTCATATTTACATCATCCTTGCCCTTTCTTTTGACACTATCCCAAGGGAGAGATATCTTTTCCTTCGTCCATACATTGCATAGTCTAAGGGATAGTAATTAGGGCTTAACGGAGGTAAGGTAAACCATCAATCACAAATGATAGGGCTTATCCCCTTGATGTCCGCGATAGTCCACCCAATTGCTCCTTTGTGCTTCCTCAATACCTCTAAGAGCTCTTCTTCTTGTTCTGCATTCAAGGTAGAGCTAATGACCACCGAAAATGTTTCTCCCTCGCCAAGGTAGGCCTATTTCAAATGTGAGGGCAATGGCTTCAACTCCAAGTTTGGCTTTTGCTCATCCAACGACAAAATATTCTTTTCTTGTTTGGGTAACTCCTCAAATGTGGGAGTCCAACTTCCTTCCCCTTTCAAGTCTTCTACCTCCTCTTGCTCATCCAACTCCTCAAGCTCAACAATTTATTCCTCCTTGAATTTTAACATCCTCTCCAACTCTAAATGCTCCTTGACCAAAGTGTCAATTCTATTGACTTCATTTACCTCCTCGTCATCCCCCAATTATTTTTCTAAATTGAACACATTAAGCTCTATGGTCATGTTCCCAAAAGCCAATGTCATTACACCGTTCCTACAATTTATAACAGCATTAGATGTAGCAAGGAAGGGTCATCCATGAATAACGAGGATTTGGGAACTCAGATTAGCAACGGGATATGTATCTACGACAATAAAATCGACAGGAAAATAAAATTTATCAATTTGAACGAAGACATCTTCCACTACTCCCCTTGGTGTGCGGATGCTACGATCCGCCAATTGAAGTGTAATTGAGATTGGCTTCAACTCCTCAAGTTGAAGTTATGGATACACCGAATAGGGGAGGATATTGACACTTGCCCCCAAGTCAAGCAATGCTAGCTCCACCCGATAATTCCCTATGGTAATGGCAATTGTTGGACAGTCGGGGTCCTTGGTTTTTGGAGGAGTGTTGGTCCTCAATATGGAGCTCACTTGTTCGGTTAAGAATGATTTTTTTTGGACATTCAATCTCCTCTTCACCATGCATAGATCCTTCAAAATTTTGGCACACGGCGGTATTTGCTTGATGGCATCGAGGAGTGGGATGTTGATTTTCACCTACTTAAACATTACCAAAATATCAGTATAATTAGCCACCTTGACTGGTGGCTTCAAACGACTCAAAAAAGGGGCAGGCATAGAACGAATAAACATATTGTCATCAATCACATTTTCTTTTTCAACCATTTCTTCTTCTTTATTTTCACTCACCTCACCTTTTTCGGCCACATTTTCTTTGGCCTCACCCCCATTTTTTTTTTCAATTGGCAATGCGGCCTTGGGTAAAACCTTTGGTGCCACATTTTTTTTAATTTGTTTGCCACTTCGAAGGGTGGTGACTGCCTTGAGTTGCTCACAACTCTGGTTTGTGGGCTCAGTCAACTCAACCATATGTTGGCCTTTGGGATTCTCTTGGGGTTGAGCGGGGAACTTCCCCTTCTCTTGTTGAAATAACCCGATGGCACTGGTGATCTTGGTGAGTTGGGCCGAAATATCTTTATTGAAGGTGGTTTGGCTTTGGATGAAGTTATAGAGCACATCCTACAAGTTCCTCTTATAGGGAGGTTGGTAAGTGGATGGATTTGTTGGTTAAAGCCTTGTGGAGGTGGATTTTGAGAGAATTTTTATGGTGGTGGGTTTGACTGATACCCTTGTTGATTGGGCCTTGGGTATTTCGAGCTAGATGCTTGCCCATGACCTTGGTATTGATTGTGGTATTGACCATGCTTGGGAGGTACGGGAGGTAAATACGCACTAGAACCATGAGCGATAGGGTTCTCATTTCTCCAACTAAAATTGGGGTGGTTACTCCACCCCGGATCGTAAGTGTTGAAATTTGGAAAAAAATTATTGCCTTGGTTGATTGAAGGCATGGACTTGTTCATGGTATGCTTCCTTAAGCGTCAAAATGTGATTAGTACTCAAATGTAGCATATTATTATGCCCTTTTTGGACTAATTATACTTTGATGGAGTTTAAATGATGACATTTCAAGTTCTAAAGAAAAAAAGGGTTCAAGGGCAACAAAAATTTCATTTGAATGTAACACCAACACATTAGGGAACAAAATTGGAGAAGCTTGGAACAAGGAAGTAACGTTCGAACGTCACCCACCGTTCGAACGTCCACTTGACCCAAGCTATAACCTGACTGCTGAGACAGAGTGATGCAGGCAAGTGATGCAGACAAGAACATGGAGACTTGAGTACTACGTTCGAACGTTACCCACAATTCGAACGTTCTCCGAAGTACTTGCAAGACCAGACTGACTGAAGATAAATCGTGTTGCAGCAAATGAAAACCAAGATTAGCACAAAGAGTGGCAGGAGATTTCCACAGAAGACCACAGGCCATGTGAAATCTGAGTAACAAGGATAGATCCCAGTTGGCGTTTGAATGCTCTTAGAGTAAAGATAGAAGAAACGTTCGAATGCCACCACCGTTCGAACGCCCTTAGAGCAAAAACATGCGAACGTCAACCACCGTTCGAATGCCCTTGACAGACTGTCTATAGAGTGGTTGGATTTTCACTTTGACTTTGACGGCATGCACTATTTCTTCACCCCGCTTTGCCTTCTCCTTGCCTATAAATACACCCATTTTTTAGGGAAGAGAAAAAAAGAGGGGGAACTAGAGAGCACTTCTACTTCTTCTTTGTTATTAATTTCCTCTTTGTTAAAGAGTTGGGAAGCTTAGACTCCCCCTCACTTCTTTACATTCATGTTTACATTTACTTAAGTGTTTTAGTTTCTTTATTTACTTTTATTCTTTACATTTATGTTAACATTTGCTTGTAGTCACTTGCATTAAGAATTTCATTTCTCTATTTACATTTAGTCTTTACATATTTGCTATTACATACTTTCCTTTGTTTATGTCTTTCACTTCCATTGCTTGAGCTTCCTTCTTTCTTAGAGGAGTGAAACTCTTTCACTTTTCTAGAGCTTTTTCAAAGCCGTGAAGGGTGGAATGCGATTCACTCATTTTTTGTTGAAGATTGACTCTTTGTTATCGCTTTTATTTCATAAAGTCATCTACTTAGAGAGATGAGCATCACTCACTTTTCTAGCTTTACCAAAGCTATGAAAAGTGAGTAGTTTCTCTTTCAATCTTTAGCAAGAGGTGAAGGACATGTATAAATAATCCGGGAGTTATATTATGCACTGTTCTAATGCTTAATGTTTATCCCCTTGTTTATTGGATGATTGATTGCATCTAGCAAAGTTAAGATACTTTGTATAATCGAGAGTCTTTCTATGACAAAGATGACTCTTGCATGGATAGACTCCTCCTTTCAAGACAAGTATCCCAGCTAGATCTTCATGACTACCCTTTAATCATCCTCATTATTGTGCTTCAAGTAAAGAATAGAATATTAAAACCATGGTTAGATGTCTTGTAGAATCATTTGCTTGTTTGTAGACGGGTTAAGCCTAGATACAAGCAATTCTTGTAAACTTCTAAAAAGACATCGGAATCATGGCCTTAATTCTCACAGTCCATCTTTATCTTCTGATTAAATTCTTGTTGACACGAGAGTTAATTGAGTTATCTAGTATAAATATAATGAACCAAAAAATTGACTACATGTCCGGATCCTCAAACTAAAGAGTGACTTTGCTTTCATTTGAATTTATATTATATTTTATCTAGAGAACCTTCTTGGAAAAAATTTCATATTTAATCTAGGAAAAACATCCCAATCTCACAACTAAAAATTCCATAGGTTACAATCGATTGATCTTCACCATTGCGTACTTTAAAAACACCATCACAACAAGTTCCATGTGGATTTGACTCCGAACTTAAACCGGATTATTACTACAGCTTGACCGTCTGCACTTTGGTGTATACATTTTTAGATCAAGCCAAATTGTGGGCACCGTTGCCGGGGAACTTTGGTAAAAGTTTTTTAAGGTAAAAGGTAAAAAAATCTTTTTTTTTTTGTATATATTCTTTAGTTCACTGTAAATATATTGTTTTGTTCTCATTTATTTTATGTCTGAGAACACTCCTCACTATAAAAATTTGCCGACAGAATCCTCAAGGTCTGTAAACCAGTCAGAACCAAATTCACCTACATCAATAGCAGACTTTTGTGAGAGTACTATGGAAAATATTGATAGAAATGGAGAAGTTTTCATGAGGGAAGATGAAGTGCCCAACATTCAAACTCTGAGGGATTACTTAAATCCCACAAGAAATAGTGTTCCCTCCTATTTTGTATTTACCCCAGATGCACCCCCCTTTACTGTAAAGTCGGGGACTGTACAGTTGTTATTTGTTTTCCATTGATTGGATACCGAAAATTTGTTTCTACATATAAAAGATTTTGAAGAAGTGTGTGGAACATTTCAAGACAATTCGAAACTTGCCAAAATGAAAATTTTTCCTTTTCCCTAAAGGACAAAGCTAAACAATGGCTAAATTCTTTAAAATCTCTTTCCATGCCAACATGACAGTTCTTTCAAAATGAATTTTTTAGAAAAAAAATTCCCTTACATCGGACCAACACACTCAAAAGGAAAATCATGAATTTTTCGGTGAAAAAAGGGGAAACATTTTACCAAAGTTGGGAAAGATTCAAAGAACTACTCCAAGCATGCCCACACCATGCTTTTAAAAATTGGACTTTAGTAGGATTCTTCTATGACTCCTTGTCCACTAGATTACGTCAGTTTGTTGAAATGATGGCCCAATAAGAGTTTATGGGTAAAAGTCTAGAGGAGGTATTCTATTTCTTTGACACCAAATCTGACAGTTCTGAGATGTGGGACTCAGTTGATTGGTTGTAAATAGTTGTCGTTCCCTACCTCTCAACACCACCCTCAAATGTGTATGGCTTATGTGTGAAGGGAGTGTCACTCTCCCTCGGGATGATACAAGAGATAGGAAACAACGGATGTGAATGGTGGAAAATGGATGAACAAAATATATCTGAAATGAAAAGTGGAATGTGCACAAAAGTGCTCCCCAATCACAAAGAGTCTTTCATGGTCGGTGTTTTAATTGGAAGAGTATTCCAAGGTCGTCTCCTCAGGGAAGGAAAGGGAGTTTTATGAAAGTGATTTTGTAAAAAGGTAAAGAAAATGTAAAATATTTTGTTTATGTTTTGGGGTTGGGTTTGTAAATGAAAATGCAAGAAAACAAGTGTTGGCTAATCCAAAGGATTCATTCCAATGGGAATATCAAATCAACTCAAAGCCTTCCTCCGATTGAGCATGAATGAACGATTGATTCGAGGGAAGCTAGGGACGAGATTAGTGAGTATCTAAGTATAAACCGTGACTAGGCCTATGGAATATCAAAGGCTCACCAACTCATCCACTCTCAACCCCGTCAAAC
>CM042193.1:26776234-26786411 GCA_023539305.1 Ilex asprella | reverse complement strand
ATATTATATATAATATTTTATATAATATATATATATAGAGAGAGAGAGAGGAAAAAAATGGAATGGAGAAATTTGTAATTAAGGAGACTCGAAGGGCAGACCTCATTAAAATACAAAATTGTTCTCCTTGTTTCCAAAATTTTCAAAAAAAACTCTGAAAACAAGTTACACTTGTTTTCTATTTTTTTGACTCAAATCTCATTTTTTTCGAAAATTTGGAGAACAAAAATGCTAAACAAACATCATCTCCTTGTTTTTAGAGTTTGTAGAACAAAAAATAGTTTTTGAAAACATATCCACACATGGCCTTATAACTTGTCTAGGAAAGTAGAGAGTCTTGAGGTGAATAGGAGACGAGAGGTGTCCCATGTGTCACGAACGAAGGAGATTTGTTGTATTTGTGAGAGTGCCCGAGCATTCTGGCTTGATCCAAAATGTGTACACACCAAGTGTAGGCGGTCAAGCTGTAGTAATAATCCGATTTAAGTCCGAAGTCGAATTCACAAGGAACTTGTTGTGCTGGTGTTTTTAAAGTAAGCAGCGGTGAAGATCAATCGATTGTAACCTTCGGGATTTGTAGTTGTGAGATTGGGATGTTTTTCCTAGATTAAATATGAAATTCGTTCCAAGAAGATTTTATGGACAAAATATTAGATAAATTCAAATGAAAACAAAGTCACTCTTTAGTTGGAGGATCCGACCATGTAGTCAATTATCCGGTTCATTATATTTATACTAGATAACTCAATGAACTTCCATGTCAATAGCAAGTTAATCGAAAGATAAAGATGGACTGTGAGAATTAAGGCCATGATTCTAATGTCTTTTTAGAAGTTTACAAGAATTACTTGTATCGAAACTTAACCCATCTACTAACAAGCAAGTGTTTCTACAAGACATCTAACCATGGTTTTAATATTCCCTTCTTTAATTGAAGCACAATAATGGAGATGATTAAAGGGTAGTCATGAAGATCTAGTCGGGATACTTGCCTTGAAACGAGGAGTCTCTCCATGCAAGAGTCATCTTTGTCATAGAAAAACTTCGATTATACAAAGTATCTTAGTTTTGCTATATACAATCAATCATCCAATAAACAAGGGATAAACATTAAGCATTAGAACAGTGCATAAATATAACTCTAGAATAATTTATACATGTCCTTCACCTCTTGCTAAAGAGTGAATGAGAAACTACTCACTCTGCATAGCTTTGGTAAAGCTAAAAATATGAGTGATGCTCATCCCTTTAAGTAGAGGACTTTATGAAATAAAAGCGATAACAAAGAGTCAATCTTCAACAAAGAATGAGTGAATCATATTCCACCCTTCTCGGCTTTGGCAATGCTCTAGAAAAGTGGAAGAGTTTCACTCCTCTAAGAAAGAAAGAAGCTCAAACAATCGAAGTGAAAGACATAAACAAAGGAAATTATGTAAAAGCAAATATGTAAAGACTAAATGTAAATAGAGAAATGAAATTCTTAATACAAGTGACTACAAGAAAATGTTAACATAAATGTAATGACTAAAATTAAATAAAGAAACTAAAACACTTAAGTAAATGTAAACATGAATGTAAAGAAGTGAGGGGCAGTCTATGATTCCCAACTCTTCAAAGAGGAAATTAAGAACAAAGAAGAAGTAGAAGTGCTCTTTAGTTCCCCCTCTTTTTTTTCTCTTCCCTAACAAATGGGTGTATTTATAGGCAAGGAGAAGGCAAAGGGGGTGAAGAAATAATGCATACCGTCAAACTCAAAGTGAAAATCCAACCACTCTGCAGGCAGTTTATCAAAGATGTTCGAACGGTGGTTGACCTTCGAACGTTTTTTGCTGTTTTTCCTCTAAGGGTGTTCGAACGGTGGTGGCATTCAAACGTTTCTTTTGCCTTTACTCTAAGAGTGTTCAAACGCCAACTGGGATCTGTCATTGTTATTTAGATGTCACATGGCCTGTGATCTTCTGTGAAAATCTCCTGCCACTTTCTGTACAGATCTTGGTGTTCATTTGCTGCAATACGCCATATCTTCAGTCAGTCTGGTCTTGCAAGTACTCCTGAGAACGTTCGAACGGTGGGTGATATTCGAATGTAGTACTCAAGTCTCCATGTTCTTACCTGCATCACTCTGTCTCAGCAGTCAGGTTGTAGCTTGGTTCAAGTGGACGTTCGAACGTTACTTCCTTGTTCCAAGCTACTCCAATTTTGTTCTCTAATGTGCTGATGTTACATTCAATTGAAATTTTTGTTGCCCTTGAACCCTTTTTCCACTTTAGAACCTGAAATGTCATCATTTAAACTCCATTAAAGTATAATTAGTCCAAAAAGGGCATAATAATATGCTACATTTCAGTACTAATCACACCCGCAACCTAAATATTGCTAGTCCCTAGTAATACCACAATTAAATGTAAACCTATTTTTAATGTCTTTTTCGTAGGTCTTTCGGTTGCATTTAGCTTATGCATCAAGCTGTTTAACCCCTAGATTTACCCTAGTAGACGAGTTTTGTCTTGTGAGGGTTTCAAGTGAAGCTACCCACAAACTTTGGTTGAACAAATGTGTATGTGAGTTTGTTGATCAAAGTAAATTAGCATCATGGTCTTTAAGACACCTAACCCTCAATTTTGACTTTTTATTTCACATGCTCCTTTTTCATTGGTACTGACTCTATGCAAAAATTAGCATTGGTTACACATGCATTTCGAATTCCCTGAGTAGTAGGATGGTTATTCTAGAAACAAGAATTGGTATATAACAATCATTCCACTTTACCACCCTTCATGGATAGCTTCGATTTCACAAATCTCTCATAGGAATGCTCTCAACAAAGAAAAATTCGTTCCGAATACGGTGACTTGTTTCTCATGGGACATGTAATTAGAAGATGGCCAATCAGAAATTACATGCACAATTTAGTAAAAGAGTGAAGTTCTTAGAAAATAGATCAATCATGTTCTTGGCATAATCTCATGGAGAAATATTGATGCAATTTAAAGGAATGCTATTTAACATACCCAAACTTCTGATTGACAATAGACATATGCATCAGACTTGAGATCAATTAGGACTTTTCATAAGTGGTAATGTGGCTAGAGGTCAGTGGCTAACGAAATGACGTCAATGGTGCTCAAGAGCTATCCTCTGTTTATGTAGCACGTCTCTTTCTTTTAACGTTTTCCCTATAAATGGTATTTCTTTCTTTCATTTTTCTCATTTTTCACTTTCTTGGCAATTCTCTGTCTTTTGTTTCTTTTCTTTTTCGGTTATTTCCACTGACTTTCCTTTCTTGAATGGTATCTGACATAGTCTTTGTCTTTTCTCTTATACTTCTGTACCATACTGCTTCATAAGAGGGTGTAAAAAAATTAGATAACAAAGGTATGTTAGGCATATTTTCCTTGTGGCTCAGTTTTCATCTGGGCTTTTTGAAAAAGAAATCATTCTTTTGAAGGCTCAATCAAGGTTAACTAGGGAAATCATTTTAAAAAGAAGTGGCTAAAGCTCAAAGTTAAATCAAAAGATGGTCTAAAATCATTCCTCAAGTATGTGCATATGTATGTGTTGTATGCATGAATTTCCTGTGGGATATGTCACTAGATCACTTTAGTTGTGTCAATCAAAACAAATTTGATGAGATTAATGAAAGATGGATAGTGAAAAATCTTTCTTGAGTAAATGTTGATATTCTCTCTGAAGTATCGTACGGCTCGAAACTTACCATGGTATCCTTTGTTATCTCCACTGGTTATGTTGGGTTTTCTAGGGAATGTTGGTTATATACCGAGTCCATTTTCAAATCAAATCACCTTGTACCTCAAGAAGAACAAATACTTATGTACAATTGATAATTTTAGCATAGAGATAATACCAATTTTCAAGGGGTTTGGTTTTAAGTCTCGATTGTTGAGTTATGTGTCAAACTGATCATGTGATTAGTTACTTCAAACAAACAATCTTAACATCCATATCCGTTCATCATTTATTAATAAGAATTATTAAAATGCTAAGTCTACAAATGCATTTGACACAGCCAAAAGTGATAAATTGAATCATTCAATTTCTCAAAATATCATCATTTATCATCCTCATCAATGATTCAATTCATCCACAAAAAGACATAGCTATGCAAACAAAACAAAAACTTTGAACATTCCTAAAACAAAAACCATCCTAAGAAGAAACAAACAAAACAAAGTTCCCAACTCCATTTAAGAACAGAAGTATTCTCTCTATCTCCTCCTCCTCCAAGTCCACTAGCTCCATTAGTTCCACCCCTCAAAAACCTAAAGATCTCATCCTGCTTAGCTTCGATGCTAAGGATGATGTCCTGTAAAGAACGTCGGGGCATGCTGGGGCCTGCCTGATCTGGCTGCTCTCTCTCTTCCTCCATCTCTTTCTCTAACTCTCTTTCTTCCTCTTGATCTAGCTCATCCTACACCTCATCTCCTCCACGAGCTAGTGGCACCTCTCGTCTTGCCACTGGGCCACCACTATGTCCTTGGCTTCTCTAGAAAGACCTCTTGTTGAGTGGGCCCATTGGTTTTAGGATCTCCATCTCGGGCCTCAGCTTGATCCCATTCTCCATGCATATCTTAGTCACTAGGGTACCAAAGGGTAGTGCACTCTTTTTTGCATCACACCCTTTTTTCCTTTCACCTAATATGAGGGAAGGGAGATCAATACTAAGGCCTGTCCCAATTGCATAGAGTAGTCGAGCCATTTCAGGCAAGACCTTATTCGTTCGTCTTATGTGAGCCAAGTTCTCCACCACAATTAGGTTGAGCATTTTGTATTTGTCGGTGAGTTCCCCTTCTTTCAAAACATTCCTATTCCCCTATGAAAAAGTAAGTACCCTAGTCAACTCCTTCCCCACCACATCCTTTAGTACATCTTTCTTAGGAGGGTTGGCGGGTTTGTCTATCTGAGGCACTTCTTGCCTTATCTCCGTGATAACCACCTCGTCCACATCAATGTGATTCCCCCTCACATAGGTGCAAATCGCGCCATTGATGATCTCAGCGTTGGAGTAAAACTCCCTCACCAAGTCAACGACAACCTCCCCTCCATTTCTTAAGTACCACACCCAGTTTCTCCTTTCCATTTCCTCCAACAACCCGACCTTAGCAAAATTAGAAAGTTCAACGTCTCTTTCACAAAAAATTGCATGCTTATGGAAGAAATCTTCGTACCTTTCGGCCTTTAAGGCACTTGGAAATCGAGTTTGATCATACTTCTTCGTCCTTTGCTTTCCTTCTCTGTCCACAATTACTTCCTCAACAAAGTTAGGCTCTTGGCTTACTGGTGGATTGAGCCTGGCAAGGAGTTTCACTCGAGGCATGGCGTTTGAATGTTGTTGGGTGTGAGGGGGTGCTGTCAAGCTGCTGAAACTCAAGATTCTTGGTGTGGGATTAAAGGTTTTGATATGGGGAGGATTTAGGGAGGGTCGATTTTGGGTGTACTTGGGGATTTAAGGTCGATTGAAGGCTGGGTATCAAGAACGAGTTCAATGGTTTTGGAGATTTGAGAGCTAATTGGAGTTTTGGTACTAAAGAAAACGATCCAGGGTTTTATAGTCTAAGTCGCAACGTTCGAACGTTGTTGTCGTTTGAACGTAGGTAGAAGGGATTTTAAAATTTCATTCGAACGTGGAGTGACTTTTGAACGTAGTTAGCTCCCAGTACTATTGTGTTTTCATCAAAGACCAAAGTACTATAAATTTTGAACGTTCGAACGATCTATTGGCGTTCGAACGTTTAGTCTCGTTTGAACGGTCTATTGGCATTCGAACGAGCTAAGCTCCAAGTACTTTTGGTTCCAACAGAGAGTTCATCAGAGGCAAAGTACTGTAAGCAGCTAATGTTTGGACGGCACTTAACGTTCAAACGTTGATCAAAAAATAAAAATTTTCTACACTACATTTTATACAATCAAAGAAAGCTTATTATTAAAAAATTAAAACAAAAATTCATGATGTCTCAGGATAAGTCCCTACCCACATTTGAGGTTGGTATTTTGGGACATTCCTTACTCGGCCCATGTTTTCATTTTGATAAGTATAAAACAGAGAAAAATTTTCACACTATTTACAAGAAATTCGGGCCGTTGGCTTTCATTCTCAAAACAAAATTTTTCACAGTTTTTAAAAGTAGTCTAATCCAAGTCATCCTCTGCCTCTGTGTTTTTAGATCTATCAGTGACTCTTCTAATTTCTTGTCTCACAAACCAATTTAGCAAAGTGCCAGAATAGGATTACGTGTCAGGATAATCCTTACTCTACTCATTTACTATCCAGTCTAATCGATCGAGTGCAGAATAAAAAATTGGTTCAGAACACTAATTGTATCTCTTCTCATGAAAGACTCTGCCACACTGTTTACAGTGCCAAGTCTTTTGGCACAACGACGTTTAGCAAAAGTGCTTCTGCCACAGAGGGGTTTGCTTACTCTTCTCGGATCGCATCTTTCCTCACCTGTCTTGTTTTTCTCGTGATCACTGTATGCACATCTGATGGAAAAGTTCGTAGAACTTCTAGACTAAACCAAAAAAGCTTGAAATCCATGCTTCTTACACTTTTAAGACTCACTATCTGGTTCTTTAACGTCTGCCAGTCACAAAGACAATTTAAATTGACCCACAAACACATAATAAACAAGACAAAGTACACCATATTTTTGGAACAACAACAACAACAACAACAACACAACTAACAACAAAAATTTTAAAAAATTATGAAACAAGTACAACTACAAAAATAGAATATGAAGGTTCACACCCCCCAACCTAAACTGAACATTGTCCCCAAAGTTTCGAATTTACCAGTATGGAGCTTGGAAATGAGGTTGAGAGGTAGCAGTTCGTGTGTCTACTGATACCTACAAATCAAAAAACCTAAGTTAATCCTCCCTATTCAAATCTGGGCCTCGGGTAGGCTTGTAAGGCTTGTATGTGAGTGCAGATAGCAGCAGTATACCCAAAAAGAAATAGAGTAAAACAATGTAAATCATGAGAATAGGGATCTGATCTTCGGGATACATGGACATGATTTTGCTTGGGTGTGGTCGAATTTACAAAAAAGGGAATAGAAAATGAAGAAGAAGAAAAACGAAGACGAAACAAAAGACGAAGCAGAACAAAAACTAAGAGGAAGAAAAAGAAAGAAAAAGACGGTGATGGGGGGCTCAATAGGGACAGATGGGAAAAGATAGGAAAAAGAGGTGGGGGTCTAATAACGATGTTTCCTCGGGTTGGGTTTTTACCTGATCCGACCCTTTTGAGTGTCGGCAGGTTCGATTCTCGGAGAGATATTCTGGTTCTATTAAAATAATTGTTTCCACATTTTTAATAAAAAACTCTAAAAATGGTTTCAACCTCTGGCCATTAGCAGTAAAGACATTACCATTTGATGAGTTTTCCACTTCTATTGCTCCATGATGAAACACATTTTTGACAATGTAGGGCCCAGTCCATCTTGACTTTAACTTACCAGGAAAAAGGCGGAGTCTTGAATTAAACAACAAGACCTTTTGAGAAGGTTCAAAGGATTTTCGTACAATGTTCTTGTCATGAAAAATTTTCATTATGTTTTTAGCAATATGAGCATTCCATAAGCTTCATTTCTCAATTCTTCCAATTCACATTTATCTGAAGTTTTCTTGAAAGTTCAACCTTGTTCAGGTCAAAATTCATTGCTTTAATGACCCAGTATGCCCTATGTTCCAATTCCACAAGTAAGTGACATGGTTTTTCATAGACTAATCGATAGGGAGACATACCCAAAATTATCTTAAAAGTAGTACGATATGCCCAAAGTGCATTAGTCAGTCTTGACGACCAATCTTTGCGGTCTGAGTTTACCATTTTTTCTAAAATTAATTTGATCTCCCGATTAGCTAATTCGGCCTGTCCACTTGTTTGTGGGTGATAAGGGGTTGCAATTTTGTAAAAAATCAGATATTTTTCATCAAATTCTAAAAGTGACGATTGCAAAAATGAGTACCCCCCATCACTTATGATTGCTATAGGAACTCCAAATCGGGATAAAATATTTTCTTTTAAAAATTTGATCACTGTTTGGTGACCATTATTTTGGCATAGAATTGCCTCTACCCATTTGGATACATAGTCTACTACCACTAAAATATATACATAACCAATGGAAGGTGGAAATGGTCTCATAAAATCGATGCCCCAATAGTTAAAAATTTCAATCACGAGAATGGGATTTAAAGGCATCATATTTCTTTTGAAAATATTTCTCAATATTTGGCATCTATTACACGTTAAACAAACGGCATGGATGTCTTTAAAAAGTGTGGGCCAGCAAAATCCACACTGCAAGATTTTTTAACAGTTTTTCTTGATGAAAAGTGGCAACACATGCTTCAAAATGACAAAATGTTATTACTTGGTTGCTTTCAAGAGTAGGGATGCAACGCCTTATAATCTGATCCTTACAGTATTTAAATACGTACGGATCTTCCCAAAAGAAGTTACAAACCTCCCTTCGAAATTTCTTTTTATCCATGGGAGTGAATGACAGAGGTAATGTTTCAGTAGCTAGGAAATTGGCAATGTCTACGTACCATGGAGTCTCATAAATTATGAACAGTTGTTCATTAGAAAATTTCTCATTGATTGGTAATCCATCCTCGTGAAATTCATATGTCAATCTGGACAGATGATCTGTCATTATATTTTCAACATCTTTCTTATCTTTAATGATAAGATCAAACTCTTGGAGTAAGAGTATCCATCTTAAGAGCCTCGGTTTGACATTTTTCTTTATGAGTAGGAATTTTAAGGCTGTATGGTCAGTAAATATAGTAACAGAAGAACCAACAAGATAGGAACATAATTTTTCCAAAGAAAAAATTACAGCAAACAATTCTTTTTCAGTTGATGAATAATTCATTTGAGTATCATTTAAAGGTTTGCTTGCATAGTAAATTACCTGTGGTTTCTTATCCTTTTTTTGTACCAAAATAACACCTACAACATAGTCACTCACATCATACATTAGTTCAAAGGGAAGAGTCCAGTCATGGAGTTGCATTATTGGAGCAGAATTAACATGCCCTTTAGCTTGTCAAAAGCTTTCTGGCATGCTTCATTCTAGTCAAAGATTACGGCATGAATCAGGAGATGACACATGGGTTTTGCTATGGTACTAAAACAATTTATGACTCTCCTATAAAAACCTGCATGTCCTAGGAGTGATCGGACATCCTTTATAATCTTGGATGCTAGAAGATTTCCAATTAGATTAATCTTTGTCTTGTCAACTTTTATTCCCTTAGACGACACAATGTGACCTAAGACTATACCTTGTGTTACTATGAAATGACATTTTTCCTAATTAAGCACCAAATTAGCTTCCTTACACCTTATTAACACTTTTTCTAAGTTTTCTAGACACAATTCAAATGAGTTACCATAGACAGAGAAATCGTCCATGAATACTTCCAATTTTTTTTTAACCATGTCACTGAACAAGCTTAGCATGCACCTTTGGAATGTTGCAGGAGCGTTACAAAGTTCAAATGACATCCTTTTGAATACAAAGGTGCCAAAGGGACATGCGAATTTGGTTTTCTCCTGATCATTTAAGACTATCTCAATTTGATTATACCCATAATATCCATCCAAGAAATAGTAAAATTCATGGCCTGTAATTCTTTCTAGAACTTGATCACGAAATGGGAGTGAAAAATGGTCTTTTCTAGTTACTGAATTCAATTTTCGGTAATCAATGCACATTCGCCATCCAGTGACAACTCGTGTTGACACCAATTCATTAGCATCATTTTTTACCATTCTAATCCCGAACTTTTTGGGCACAACTTGGGTTGGACTTATCCACTTGCTATGAGAGATGGGAAAGATTATCCCTGCATCTAAGAGTTTAAGTACCTCAGTTCTCATAACTTTCTTCATGTAAGGATTCAGCTATCTCTGCATTTGACGAGAGGATTTCGAATCCTCTTCAAGGTATATTGCATCATTGCAGATTAACGGGCTTATACCTTTCAAGTCAGTGATGGTCCACCCAATGGTGCTTTTATGAATTTTAAGAACTTCATTTAGTTTAGACTCTTGCAAGTCAGTGAGCTTAGAGAAAATTACCACTGAGTATGACTCGTCTTTTCCTAAAAATGCATACTTGAGGTCAGATGGGAAAGGC
>CM042193.1:26741631-26775834 GCA_023539305.1 Ilex asprella | reverse complement strand
CCCTAAATTTTTTAAAGTAGATTTTTTCGGTCTCTTAAATCGTACATCCCTCCCCTTTTGGTTGGCCACTCCCTTGAGGTAACGACCTTGGTGCATCGGTAGGGTCAGTGGTGTGCCATGACTAGGCATTTTGGGCCAATGTATCAAAATAGTCTAGGGCCTCATCAGGTCTTTTGCTAAAAAACTCCCCGTTGCACATCATGTCGATGAACTGTCGATGGCGAGGTGTAATTCCTTCTTAGAAGAAACTCACCAATTGTCATGGTTCAAAGCCATGGTGTGGAATGAATTGTAGCAACACCTTTCCCAACATTGGTAGAATTGTTCATTGGGATTCTCTGAAAAATTCTGAATTTGCTTCTTTTTAGTGGTGGTTTAATGCACTAAAATATTTTTTTTTTGAAAAACACAGAGACCATTTGTTCCCAAGATGTTATGTTTCGGGATCTTAAGGATTGAAGCCACGTTTTTACCTTATCACTCAGGGAGAAAGGGAACAATTTCATCCTTGCTATCTCTTCCATATTATAATTGGGGGTAAAGGTTACAACTATGTCTTCAAAATTCCTTATATGCGAATATGGGTTCTCGTTCTCAAATGCATGGAATTCGGGAAGTAGTTCCAATATACCTGGTTTGACTATGAAGAGATAGGCTTGGACCGGGAGGTGGATGCAAGAAGGAATGGTGCTACATGTTGGTTCAAGGAAATCTCGCATTGACCTTGTCTGAGGGTTAATTGGGATGTTGTTCCCTTCATTCCTAGGTAGGGGAAAATGTACTCATGGGTTTGGCACTCTCAGTGGTTGCAATCCCCCACCACCTTGAACTTTAGGATTAGCACCAACATTATTGAAATTGTCACCCCCATCCTTGGGTGGGTCTTAGTCAATATTCAAGGTAGGGTCTATGAATTGTC
This sequence comes from Ilex asprella, assembly GCA_023539305.1. Classification (NCBI taxonomy): domain Eukaryota; kingdom Viridiplantae; phylum Streptophyta; class Magnoliopsida; order Aquifoliales; family Aquifoliaceae; genus Ilex; species Ilex asprella. The sequence goes on along the minus strand of CM042193.1, from coordinate 26,774,915 downwards.
TAACCAATCAGTTTTGCTCATCTCGCCCCCGCATGCAACAAAAGATCAAAAATTTAAATTATACCCAAACAAGAATATATATAAGGACAACGTTTCTAAGCCCATGATGAAGATCACGGGACTTACCTTTGTCATCCGGAAATCACCTTCTTGGTTTGACACTTGCCTTCCCCGACAGTGGTGCCAAAAAATAATTGTAAAAAACCTTGCTTTACCTTCACCCCTAAATACTATCCCTGAGAAGGTGTAATGTATGAACAATGGAGAGTGTCACTCTCCTGTTGGATAGTGTCAAAAGAAAGGGCAAGGGGAAAGCAAAATAGGATGGTGTAACTATGATGTGCAATGAACAAAGGTGCTCCCCAATCGCAAGGAGACCTTCGTCGGTCGTGTTTTACTTGGTAGTATTCTAAGGTCGTATCCAGGGGGAAGGAAGTAAACCGACGGGGAGGTGATTTTGGGAAAAGAAAGAGTAAAAATCTTTATGGTTTGAAAGTTGTTTGGTGAAGTGTGCCTTGGGGAATATGGAATGAGAACCAAATGTTGGCAAACCCAAGAGGTCACTCCAATAGGAAGACTTTTTCAACTCCAATCCCTCCTCCGATAGAGCATGAATGAACGATTGATTCTGGGGAAGCTAGAGACATGGTTGGTGAGTGTCTAACCATAAACCATGACTAGGCCTACGGAATATCAAAGGCTCACCAACTTATCCACCCTCAACCACGGTAAATCGAACCATTGAACTCATAAGGGAGGGAAGAGAATGAGTTGAAATTGTATTCCCAAGTGGAGGTTTTCCTCGGTTTTGTCAACTAAAAGATTTAGCTACTCATGCTTGAAATGAAAATGACTATGTGATGAGAGTACATTGCAGAGGTATGAAGTTGTAGAATAACTAAATGCAAGAAATTATAAACTAAAAGTAAATGCATTTAAAACCCATTTTAAAGCTAGGAAAATGAAGGACATTGATACATTAATGGTAGAAACTTAAAGAGAGCATTAAACTATCAATGAACATGAAAGAGAATAACATTGATCACATTGAATGTAGTTCTAAAGAGTCTTACAGGAGGTTACACGACAATGCGATGAAGAAAACATAAAAATCTCAATTTCTCACGCTAGAACACTATTCATCATCTTCTACCTAGAGCTTCTCTCACTATATCTCTGCCTATCCTCCTAATGCTGCATGATGGAGCCTCCTCCTCATAAAAAACATGTATGAGAGAGGCCTTGTAGCCCCTTGATGTGATTCCTATCATAGGACCATGAATTAAGGTGGGCTGGTGCAGATTGTGCAGGCCCTACCCCTTCACCCAGCTGTTTCTCTCTCTCTCTCCACCTTTATGATTTACACTCTAAAATGCCAAGAGAGGTACATAAGGGGATGTTCTGTATGGTGAGCGTGCCAGAGAAGCATGGGAGATCAGTTGGCGGGCCCTTCAAAGCAACAAAAGATTGCTTGATGAAATTTTGGAAGTATTAGTCAAAGCGTACCGGTACAGTGAACTCCAGTAGCCTTAGCGTACCAGTACGAGTACGGGCACGGTTTGGCCGCTTTTCTGATTTTCTGGTTTTCTCCTCTCCTGAGCTATCCCCTTGTTATCTTTTCATCCCATTCATCTGAATTGGCATGGGAAGGCCTTTAAAAGCCATATTTAACCCTTTTCAACTACAAACACAAAATATCAACGTTGAGATTTCAATTAACATAATTACTAACATTTAATCTCCAAAAAGCACCTAAAGAAGATGATTAGCACAAACAAAATATACAACGTTTTATGCTAATCAAGGTATTCTCTGGTGTGTGACAGGCTTCCCATCAATGGGAGTTGAGTTGATGGCTTGGGTAGGCAAGGACATGCCTAGCCTGTAACTTCTCTGGCTTGGCTTTTCTCTCTCTTCCTCATTAATGCATTGGCTTCCAAAGTCCAACTTGAAGTGAAGGGAGGCTTGTATGTGTGTAAGAGATGTCAGGGGACAAGCGGGAGAAGCATAGGTGGGACCCCCAAGTGGCAGAGTTTGAGTTGCATGATTTTTAGGATTTTTGGGCAAAACCTTTCTAAAGGTCAATGAAAACCTTTCGAACGGTTTGTGCATGAACAGTTAAAACAGCAGTCTAGACAGCAAAACCTTCTGGAAGTTCGATGCAAACCTTCCGGAAGGTTTGTACAGGAGTAATTAAAACAGAAGTCCAGTGAGCTAAACCTTTCGGAAGGTTGATGCAAACCTTCCAGAAGGTTCATTCTAATCGACAAAACCTTCTGAAAGGTTTTGGCAGTGAATAGGCAGACCAAGTGCAAACCTTCCGGAACGTTTTCATCCAATTTTCCTTTTTCTTGGACTCATCACCTTCCAATCCTTCCTTTATGCTATCCTCTCATCTTCATTGACTTCAAACACTTCAATGGAGACTTAACTCAAACCATTTGAAATTCTTCACCAACATTCACTCAAGATTTTATTAAAACATAGATTAACCGCATTTATCCCCAAATTCACAACAAAAGCAAGGATAAAAGGGCATAACAAGCAACACAAAATATACAATATTTTGTGTTAATCACAAGGGCAGCCCTACAGATCTAACCCTCCCTCTGGAGTTTGGAGCCATTGGCTAGTCTAGTAGTATTAAGAGGTCAACAATGACTAGAGGGGCGGCTCAGAGGCAAAAGAGGATGAGGGCACCGAGAGCCAAAAAATCCACTATCAGACTCGTCACAACTGGACCATTACTATTGGGCCATCCACCATTGCCCCACCTCGTACAGTCCCTCAACGCCTAGATGCGATAGAGGGGAGGCTAGATGACCTTAGTGGGACCATGCATCAGCTCTTACTGATGCTGACCAGGATGTTCGAGCAAACCTTTCCTGGAGAGCCTATCCCCGATGTGCCTCCATCTTCTACTATAGGGCCATCCACCTATGCCCCCATGGTTTCTAATTCTTTAGAGGTGGAGGAGTCCGACAAGGAGGAGATCGGTGATGAGAGGGTGATGAGTACAGGAAGGGAGATGATAAGGGGTCAGGAGATGATGAGGAGGAGTAGAGAGATCATTTTAGTTTTATTGCTTTTGATAGTTGCAGATAATTGGTTTAGGGTTGTTAGCCAAGTAGAAGAGTCTCTACGATCATAGGTTGTCTTGTTTTGGGTTTCAATTATTTGTACTGAACTTTTCAGAGTTATGAATGAAAGAACCACATTTGATTTGTTCCATTTTGTCCAAGTTCATTTTGCATAATGATTTTAGTATTTTGTTGCTTGGTGAATTACTTAACATGAATGGATTGTTTATTTTTATGCAATATGTTTTGGAAATAAAGTTTTCTAGGGACTAGAAAAATTCAAGTTGGGGTGTGATGAGCATATAATATTACATATCATGTATCTCTTTTGCACCCATTTATACTTGCTTTTTGTGGTGAAAATTGGGGAAAATGCTTTTAAATTCACATTTAATGGAGATTCATGTGATTGTAGGTAATGAACAAGTAAAGGCATGTATTAAGTCTTTCAAAACCCCCAAAAACCATCCCTTGACTTTCAAAACCCTAAAAAAATGGCTTAAGTCTTTGGCCATTGATGTTGAATGTCTTGCCATCCTCAGGGTTGGTGATTTTCACAGCTCCATTGGGGTAGGCCACCTATACAAGATAGGGTTCATCCCATTGGGATCGAAATTTCCCTTGAAAGATAGTGAGACGAGAGTTATACAAGAACACTTTTTCTGGGTTCAAATGATTTCCTTGCAATTGATTTATCATAAAAGCTTTTAGCCCTCTCTTTGGAAATTTGAGCTCTCATACACATCTATACAAATCTCATCAAATTCATTCATCTCTAACTTCCTATTCTCTCCGACCAATCTCAAATTGAAGTTTAAGGTCTTGTGAGCCCAATAAGCTTAGTGCTCAATTTCAACCGGCAAATGGCAAGCCTTTCCATAGGCGAGCCTAAAGAGTGACATGCCTAGAATGGTCTTGTAAGCAATGCGGTAAGCCCATAGGGCATCGGCCAACCTTAATGACCAATCCTTCCTATTAGGGTTCACCATTTTCTCTAGGATGTTCTTGATTTCTATATTGGCTAACTCGCCTTGGCCATTGGTTTGATATGCGGTGGACACCTTATGTGTGACACCATATTAAGGCATTAAAGATACAAGTAGCCTATTAAAAAAATGAAAACCACCATCGCTTATCATAGGACGAGGCATCCCAAACCTCGAAAAAACATTCTCCTTAAGAAATTTGACCACGACACAGTGGTCATTGCTCTTGGTTGGGATAGCCTCTACCCACTTGGACGCGTAGTCCACTACCATCAATATGTATAGGTAGCCAAAAGACATAAGAAAGAGACCCATAAAGTCAATTCCCTAATAGTCAAATATCTCAATAACAAGTACAGGAGAGAAAGACATCATGTTCCTTCGGGTCGCACTACCCAAACTTTGGAACCTATTGCATTCTTTACAGAAAGAAACATAGTCTTTGATTGATGAGGGCCAATAAAAACCTAATTATAAAACCTTCGTCGAGGTCTTCTTGGAATAGAAATGTCCACCACACGCTTTGCAAAGGAAAAATTTAAGGACGTTTTGTTGTTCATTCTCAGATACATATCTCCTCATGAGTTATTCAGGGTAGTACTTGAATAGGTATAGGTTGTCAAAGTAAAAGTACTTCACATCCACCTTAAACCTCTGTCTATCCTCCAGGCTTCAGTGCGATGGTATTTGTCTTGCAGCAAGATAATTGCATATGTCAGTATAACAAGGACAAATAAAATGAATAGAAAGTAAATGCTCGTCAAGAAAAAATTCAGGGATAAGAATGTGCTCATCGGCATCTTGCACCACAAATCGGGATAAATGGTCCCCCACCACATTCGCAACTCCTTTTTTGTCTTTGATTGTCAAGTTGAATTCTTGTAGGTGGAGTATCCACCTAATGAGTCTCGACTTTGCGTCCAGCTTAGAAAAAAGATACTTCAAAGTAGAGTGATTAATATAGACTATAATAGGTGAACCAATGATGCAAGACTGAAATTTATCCAATAAAAATACTTCGACTAGCAACTCTTTTTCAGTAGTGGTGTAATTCATTTGTACTTCATTAAGAGTTTTACTAGCATAGTATATAACATGAGGTCTCTTGTCTTCCCTTTGACATAGCAAAGCGCCAACCGCGTAATCACTCGTGTCGCACATAAGCTCAAAAGGTAAGTCCCACTTGGGTGGTCGCATGATCGGAGGTGAAGTGAGCATGTTTTTTTATTTTTTTAAATGATTCCTCACACTCATCCGACCGCGCAAATGGGAACATCTTTGGAAAGTAAATTGGTCAAGTGTCGAGCCAACGCGCTAAAGTCCTTTATAAAGCGACGATAAAAACCAACTTGCCCAAGAAACGACATGATGTCTTTGATGACCCTTGGCATGGGGAGGTTGGAAATGGATTCAACCTTTGATTTGTCAACTTCAATCCCCTTCACCAAAACAATGTGCCTTAGCACTATCCCTTGTGTCACCATGAAGTGTCACTTCTCCCAGTTGAACTTCACTAAGATCTGGTCTAGTGCATAAACTACTGTGTAGGGTTTAGATTGCATTTCTTGTATTTCCTCTTTAGTTTTAAGAGTCATTGCTTGATCGCATTCCCTTTAATCTCCAAACACTAACCCCAACTAAGTGTATAAGGCTTATGTGTGTAGGTGAGTGTCAATCTCCCACGGGTTCAATGCTAGAAATGGGAAAAATGTGTGTGTGGATGAAAATGTGAATGTGTGTGCAAAAGTGCTCTTCAAGTGAAGAGAGACTTTCTAGTGTCATGTTTTACTCGAAATGGGTATTCTAAGGTCGTCTCCTCAGGGAAAGAAGGGTGAATTGTGTGAAGGTGATTTTTTGAAAATGAAAAAGTGTAAAATCTTGTAAATTAATTTTTTGGTGAGTGAGATTTTGATTGAAATGCAATGGAAACAAGGTTGGCTAATCCCAATGGGTCATTCCAATGGGAATGCCAAATCAAGTAAAAAAATTCTTCCAATGGTGCCTAGGTGTTCGATTGATTCATAGGAAGTGAGGGATTAAAATGGAGGTATAGGGTCACGTATACCCTATGACATGTCTACGATGTATCAAGACCTCACAACAACGTCCGCACCCAAATTAGTCAAAGCAAACACTTTACATTACAAGGAAGAATGGAGGAGATTTGATTTAGCCTAACCAAGAGGAAATCTCCCTTGGATTAACCAACTTAAAACTTAGCTACTCTTATTAAATGCAAAGACATACAATGTGTAATGAGACATGGTAATGAAATGGAGATTAAAACTTGTCTTAATGTAAGGAAAAGTTAACTACAAAGATAAGTGAATTTAATACCCATTTGGAATGTTTGAGAAGAAAAACTTAAATCTAACAATGGTAGATTCAAAGATACATGACTAAACTTGGAATAAACTTGAAATAAATGACATTAAAGTGCAATAAATAAAAGTTACCAGAGTATTACAACTAACTACAAATGAAATGGGCAAGAAAATGCAAAAATCCAAACTTTTTCTCTCTAAGATGTTGAATAATGGTCTCTAATGATATAACTCCCTTGCATTTTTGTCCATGAGGCTCCTATAGCCTGTGTGTAGGTTTCCCACCAATGGGAGGTGAGTTGATGCCTTGGTAGGGTAGGACAAGCATAGCCTGCACCCACCATGCATCTTTCCTTCTCCCTCCTCCTTTCCCATCCTCTATCTTCCAAAGCTGACTCTAAGGTGTAGGTAGGCATGTGTATATGAATAAAATGTCAAGGGATGTGTGGGAGAATCCTAGGTGGGACTCCAAAGTGGCATAGCTTGAGTTACAGGTGTCTGGCATTTTTGGGCCAAACCTTCTGGAAGGTTTTTTTCAGTGTCCAAATCCTTCTGGAAAGTTTTGGCTGGGGTAGACATGGAAGTTGTCCAATGTGCAAACCTTCTAGAAGGTTTTCTTCTAACTTGTCTTTTTCTTGATTTCTTCACCTTCCAAGCCTCCCATTAAGTCACCCCAATCTCCATTGACTTTGAGCACTACGTGGGGGCTTAACTTAAGCCATATCCAACTCTTTAACTACAATCACACAACAACCTCATTAAGTTTTTGATTAATTACATTTCTTCCAATTTCCACCACAAAATCAAGTCTAAAAAGGGGTATAAAAGCATACATGATGTGTAATATTTTGTGCTAATCACACATCCCAACTTGAGAACCACCGTCACTTATCATTGCTTAAGGCATCTCAAACCTTGAAAAGATGTTATCTTTTAGGAATTTGACTATGACCCAGTGGTTATAGGTCTTGGTTGGAATGGCCTCTACCCATTTGGGCACCTAGTCCACCACCAGCAAAATATAAATGTAGATAAAAGACATAGGGAATGGACCTATGATGTCAATGCCCCAACAATCGAATATCTCAATTACTAACACATGAGACAAGGGCATCATATTCCTACGTGTCACACTATCCAATCTTTGGCACTTCTCACATTCTTTGCAAAAGGAAACACAATCTTTAATTAAAGAAGGCTAATAAAAATTGGATTGCAAAACCTTAGGCAAAGTCTTTTTGGAAGAGAATTTTCCACTGTGCGCTTCAGAATGGCAGAATTCAAGGACGTCTCATTGTTCATTCTTAGGTACGCATCTCCTCATGACTTGGTTAAGGGAGTATTTGAACAAGTACGGGTTATCGAAGTAAAAGTACTGCATATCCTCCATCAATCTCCGTCTATCCTTCTCGCTCCAGTGCAGTGGATTTTGTCCTGAAGCAAGATAATTTCAAATGTCATCATACCAAGGACAAACATAATGAATCAAAAATAAATGCTAGTCAGAAAAAGAGTCTGGAATAGGAATATACTCTTCGGCATCTTGAACTACAAGTCGAGGCAAATAGCCTGCCATCACGTTCTTCACACCTTTTTTGTTGGTGATTGTCAAGTTGAATTCTTGTAGGAGGGGGATTCACCTAATGAATCTCAGTTTTACGTCCTGCTTAGAAAAAAGATACTTCAAAGCAGAGTAATCAGTGTAGACTACAGTAGGTAAACTAATGATGTAAGACTGAAATTTATCCAATATAAATACTATGGCTAGCAACTCTTTTTCGATGGTAGGGTAACTTATTTGTGTCTTATTTAGAGTCTTACTAGCATAGTATATTACATATGGTCTCTTGTCTTCTCATTGACCAAGCACAGTGCCGACCGCGTAATCACTCGCGTCGCACATGAGCTCAAATAATTAGTCCCACTTGGTCGCATAATTGGAGGTGTAGTGAGCATACTTTTGAATTTTTCAAATGATGCCTTAGAATTATCCAACCACACATATGGAGAATCTTTGGAAAGCAAATTGGTCAAGGATCATGCCAATGCACTAAAATCTTTTATCAAACAATAAAAAAAACTGGCATGGCCAAGAAACAACCTGATGTCTCTGACAACCTTTGGCACAGGGAGGTTGGAAATTGCATCAACCTTGTATTTGCCGACTTCAATCCCCTTTCTCGAAACGATGTGCCCTTGCACTATCCTTTGTGTCACCATGAAGGGACACTTCTCCCAGCTGAGAACCAAATTCTTCTCCTCACATCTCTCAAGTACTCTCTCCAAGTTCTCCAAACAACCTTCAAATGAGTCCTCCAAATACGAAAAATTCATCCATGAAGACTGCCATAATTTTCTCCATCATGTTGTTGAAAATTCCCATCACAAATCTATGAAAAGACCCCAGGCCATTACATAACCCAAATGACATTCAGCGATAGGCGAAGGTACCGAAGGGACACGTGAATGTAGTCTTCTCTTGGTCTTCCAAAGTGATCTCAATTTGATTGTAGGCGGAGTACCCATCAAAGAAATAATAAAACAAGTGTCCGGATACTCTTTCCAATACTTGGTCGAGGAATGGCAAAGGGAAGTGATCCTTTCTTGTGCAAGAGTTGAGTTTTTGATAGTCAATACACATTCTCCATCCGGTGACTACTCTTATCAGAATTAACTCGTTCTTCTCATTTACAACCATATTTGGCACTACTTGAGTGAGACTCACCCATTTACTATCGACTATTGGAAAGATGATGCCCACATCAAGTAATTTGAGTACCTCATCCCTCACCACATCCTCTATGATAGGATTTAGCTTTCTTTGTGGTTGTCATGATGGTTTGGAGTCTTCTTCTAGGTAGATGTGGTGTGTGCAAATGAAGGGGTTATCTCCATGATATCGACAATTGTCCAACCAATTGCTCCCTTGTGCCTCCTCAACACTTTCAAGAGATCATCTTCTTGCTTCGACTCCAATGAACAACTTATGACCACCGAAAAAGTATTGTGCTCCCCTAAGAATAAATATTTGAGGTTTGATGGCAAAGGCTTCAACTCCAAGGTTGGAGTTTGTACTGTGGATGAAAAAATTCTCTTCTCTTGATGTGGAAGCTTCTCAAATGTAGGGGTCCATTTTTCTACCCGTTGTAAACTTTCCAGCTCCTCTTGATCAACAATCTCCTCCTCCCTCAACTTTAAAGTTCTCAATAGCTCCAATTGATCCTCCTAAAGGGTGTCAATCTAGTTGATCTCATGTATTTCTTCGCCATCACCCAGTTGTTTGCACAAGTTGAACACGTTGAGGTCTATTGTCATATTTCCAAAATTAAGCTTCATTACTCCATTCCTACAATTAATCACAACATTAGACATAGCAAGGAAAGGTGTACCTAGTATGATGGGAATTTGTGAGCCAGGGTTAACAACCGGATCAGTATTAAGTACAATAAAATCAATAGGGAAATAGAAATTATCAACTTGAACTAAAACATCCTTAACTACTCCCCTTGGTGTTCTAGTGCTTTAATCCGTCAATTGAAGAGTGATTGAAGTTGACTTCAACTCTTCAAGTTGAATTTGTTGGTACACTGAATAGGGTAGGAGATTCACACTTGCCTCCAAGTCAAGAAGCGCTTGCTCCACCTGGTAATTTTCTATTGTGATAGCAATGGTTAGGCACCAGGGTTTGTGAACTTTGGCAGTGTGTTAGTCCTCAAGATTGAGCTCACTTGCTCAGTGAGGAATGTCTTCTTGTGTACATTGAAAATCTTGGCACATGAAGGGATTTGTTTTATGGCATCAAGGAGTGGGTTGTTGATTTTCACCTGTTTAAACATTTTAATAATGTCAAAATAGTTAGCCATCTTCACAAGTGGCTTCAAATGTTGGGGAAAAGGGCCAGAATGGGACATGCATGCACATTAACATCAACAAATTTTTTTCACCTCACCTCACCTCACCCCCTTGGAATTGTCCTTAATCTCTTTCTCTTTTTCCAATGTGGCCTTTGGTGAGACTTTCGGTAAAATGGTCTTGTCAATTTTGTTGCCACTCCTAAGGGTGGTGACTGCCTTAAGTTGCTCACAACTCTCTTTGGTGGGCTTCGAGAATCTATCACGTGTTGACCCTTAGAGTTCTCTTGAGGTTGAGAGGAAAATTTCTCCTTCTCTTATTGACACGACCCTATGACATTGATCAATTTTATGATTTGAGTCTAGATGTCATTAAAAGTGGTGACAGTTTGATTGTTGATGGTGTTTTGGCTTTGGATGAATTGATGTAACACATCCTCCAAATTTATTTTATGAGGCGGTTGGTAGGTGGGTAGTTTGGATGGTCCTTGTTGATCGAAAATTTTTGGAGGCGGGTTTTGTGAAAACCCTTGTGGATTGGAGGGGGTATTGGGAGCTAGACAAAGGACCTTGACCATGGTATTGATTTTGCTTGGGAGGCATAGGAGGTGAATATGAACTAGACCCGTGAGGAATGGGATTCTTATTCTTCCAAATGAAGTTCGAGTTATTACTCCAACCCGGATTGTATGTATTAGAGTGTGAGGAGAATGAATGCCTACTTTGATTGAAGGCGTTGACTTGTTCATGGTACACCTCTTTAAGTGCTAAAATGTTGGGCACTCTGATATGGAATGCTCAACACTATCACAAATAAAGTAAAATTCCTCAATCTTGGAAATGCTGGACACCTCATTTCTCTTATTGGCCCAGTGTAATCCCTTGGTAGAAGAAACTTACCGATTGCCATGGTTCAAAACCATGATGTGGAATAGATTGTAGCAATTCCTTGTAGCAATCCCAACATTGATAAAATTGCTCACTAGGATTTTCTTAAAAAAAATGGATTTACTTTTTAATAGCGGTAGTCTTTGGCACCGGAAAAAATTTGTTCAAAAACTCAAAAAGTATTTGTGTCCAGGAGCTTATTAATCAAGGCTTCAAGGAATTCAACCATGTTTTAACTTTGTCTTTAAGGTAAAAGGGGAACAATTTCATGCGAGCCATGTCTTCCATGGCATGATTAGTGAGAAAAGTTACAACTATTTCCTCAAATTCCTTAAAATGAAAATTAGGATTTTCTCTTTTAATTCCATGGAATTTAGGAAGTACTTGTAACATTTCTAGTTTAACTAGGAAGGCATGAGCTTGGACTGGTAAAAGAATGAATGAGGGATTGGTGCTACGAGTGGATTGGAGATAATCCCGTATTGACCTCATCGGAGGATCAATTGGGATATTGTTTCTCGCATTCCTAGGAGGGGGAAAATGCATTCAGGGTTTGGAATTCTAGGGTTTAGGAACATTAGCCTCCTCATCCTCGAAATTATCACCGGCATCCTCGGGTGGGTCTTGATCAAGATTCGTATTAGGTTCTAGGCGTCGTCTAACCAATCTATTTTAGTCATCCCGTCCCCACATGCAAAAACAATATCTACAATTGAAATGAAAAGTAAAAAAAAGTATATACAAGGAGCAACGTACCTCGGCCCGTGATGAGAATCATAGGAGTTACCTCCATTGTCCGAAATCACCTTCTAATTCAATGTTTTGCTTTCCCGAGAACGGCGCCAAAAATGCTTGATCATGTTCACCCTAATCTCCAAACACTAACCCAAACTAAGTGTATATGGCTTATGTGTGTAGGTGAGTGTCACTCTCCCACGGGTTCAATACTAGAAATGGGGAAAACGTGTGTGTGGATGAAAATGTGAATGTTTGCGCAAAAGTGCTCTCCAAATGAAGAGAGACTTTCGAGTGTCATGTTATACTTGAAATAAGTATTCCAAGGTCGTCTCCTCAAGGAAGGAAAGTTGAATTGTGTGAAGGTGATTTTGTGAAAATGAAAAAGTGTAAAATCTTGTGAATTTGTGTTTTGGAGAGTGACATTTTGATTAAAATGAAATGGAAACAAGGTTTGCTAATTCCAATGGGAATACCAAATCAACTCAAAATATACTTCCAATGGTGCCTAGGTGTTCAATTGATTCGTAGGAAGTGAGGGACTAAAGTGGAGGTGTAGGGTCAAGCATAGCCGTAACAAGTCTATTGTGTATCAAGAGCTCACAACCACATCCGCACTCAACTTAGTCAAACCAAACACTTTACACTACGACGAAGAATGGAGGAGAGTTGATTTAGCATACCCAATAGGATATCTCCCTTGGATTAATCTACTTCAAATTTAGCTACTCATGTTAAATGCAAAGACATACAATGTGTAAAGAGACATGGTAATGAAATGGAGATTAAAACTTGTGTTAATGTAAGGAAAAGTTAACTACGAAGATAAGTGCATTTAATACCCATTTGGAAAGCTTGAGAAGAAATACTTAAATGTAACAATGTTAGATTCAAAGATACATGACTAAACTTGGAAAACACTTGAAATAAATGACATTAAAGTTCAATAAACGAAGGTTACAAGAATATTACAACTTACTACAAGTGAAATGGGTAAGAAAATGCAAAAATACAAACTTTCTCCCTCTAAACTATGTCTTCTTTCTAGAGCTTCTCTCTCTAAAATGATTAATAATGGTGTCTAATGGTGTAAATCCCTTGCATTTTCATCCATGAGGCTCATATAGCCTGTGTGTGCAGGCCTCCCATCAATGGGAGTTGAGTTGATGGTTTGGACAGGCTAGGACAAGCTTAACTTGCACCTACGATGCCTCTTTCTTTCTCTCTCCTCCTTTCCCATCCTCCATCTTTCAAAGTTCACTTTAGGGTGTAGATAATCATGTATAAAATGTCATGGGATGTGTGGGATAATCCTAGGTGGGACCCCCAAGTGGTAGATCTTGAGTTACAGGTGTCTAGTATTTCTAGGTCAAACCTTCTGGAAGGTCGAAGAAAAACCTTCCGAAAGTTTTTTTTTAGTGTGTAAATCCTTCTGGGAGGTTTTGGCAAAGGCAGAGGTAGAAGTTGTCCAGTGTGCAATCCTTCTGGAAGGTCGATGACCAATCCTTCCAAAAGGTTATCTCTTGACTTGCCTTTTTCTTGATTTCTTCACCTTCGAAGTCTCCCGTTAAGCCACCCCCATATCCTTTGACTTTGAGCACTACGATGGGGGCTTAACTCAAGTCATACCCAACTCTTTACCTACAATCACAAAACAACTTCATTATTTGTTTGATTAATTACATTTTTTCCCATTTCCACCACAAAAGCAAGTATAAAATGGGTATAAAAGCTTACATTATGTGCAATATTTTGTGCTAATATGCCATATTCATAGACAATTTTGCTCCTTTGTAAATGTGTGATTCAATAGATTTACAAGAATCCATTTTAAATTTCTTTAAAATAATTTTCAAATAAGATTTTTAGGACAAACTCAATTTTCTTTACTTTCTATCTCTAGAAATTTTAATTCCAAGTACATAATGTGCTTCACCTATATCTTTCATTTCAAACTTGGTGTTTAACCAATCTTTTAGTTCTAAGATCATATTTATATTATTTTCGGCAAGTAAAATGCCATCCACATACAAAGAAAGAATGATATAATTACTCCCACAATTTCAAGTATATATACAATGATCGTAGTTATTTGGAACAGAACTATAAGATATAATTGCATTATGAAAAGTATGATACCATTACCTTGAGGATTGTTTTAAACCATATAAAGTCTTACTGAATTTGTACACCTTATCTTCTTTATCTTCAATTTCATATTCTTGCAGTTAATACATATAAATTCCTTCTTTAAGTTCACCATTAAGGAAAGCAATCTTAATATTTATTTGATGTAAATCTAGGTTTAAGTATGCAACCAAGGACATTAAGATTCTTATTGAGGTAAAATTAGCTACAAGAGAATAGGTTTCATCATAATCTATTCCTTCCTTTTGTGTGTATCCCTTAGCTACTAGTCGAGCTTTATATTTATCTATAGATCCATCAAATTTAAATTTCTTTTTAAGGATCCATTTACACCCAATTGCTTTTCTATCTATTAGTAAATCAACTAACACCCAAACTTTGTTTTTTCTTTATAGATTCTATTTCTTTTTCAATTGCTTCTCTCCAATTTAAATGATCAATTGAATTCATAGCTCATTAAAATCAATAAGATCATTTGGAATTTCTTCACTATTGAATTCGTAATAATCATTTAAGTAACTAGGTGGATGTATTTCCCTTTGTATTTTAGTTAAAGTATCTGTGGGTGGAGGCTCTTTTATTATTTGCTCTTGCGGTTGTATATTTTCATTTTCTTTAGTAATTTCAAATAGTTCAACCAATTTCTCAATTTTATCTTGGTCATCTTCAAAGAAAAATGCATCTCTACTTTCAATGACTCAAAGTGATCCATCATTATGGTGAATTACAAATATATAGCCAGTAGAATTTTCAAAATATCTAACAAAAGTACATTTTATTGATTTAGGATCTAATTTCCCTCTATTGGGTCCTAAAATTTTAACATGAGCCGAATTACCCCAAATTTTTAAGTGAGAAAGACTTGGTTTTGTACCCCATCCAAATTTAATATGGTGTCATTCCTATTGCTCTACATGGTACTCTATTAAGAATATAAATGGCGGTAGAAATAGCCTCACCCCAAAATGTAGTGCTTAAGTGTGCATGATTAAGCATAGATCTAACCATGTCAAAAAGTGTTCTATTTCTCCTTTCGACTACACCATTTTGTTGAGGTGTATAAGAAATTTTCAATTGATGTGTTATTCCATTTTCTTTACAAAAAGATTCAAAATTTTCAGCCATGTATTCACCACCTTGATCCATACATAATATATTAATTTTTCTGCCTAGTTGGTTTTCTACTTCTGCCTTAAATTCACAAAATTTTTGTAAGGCATCTGATCTATTCTTTAGTAAATATACATAACCATATCTTGAATAGTCGTTGGTGAAAGTAATAAAATATTTCATGCCACGATGAGTTTTAACATTTAGAGGACCACAAATATCACAATGTATTAATTCTAGCAAATCTTTAGCTCTTTCTAATTTTACAAATGGCTTTCTAGTCATTTTTCCACTTACACAAGTTTCGCATGGTTTCAAGTCAATATATAAATTTGGAATCAATCCAATGTTAGCCATCTTTTTCATTTTATTATAATAAATATGACCTAGTCTCATATGATATAAAATAGAATCAACACTAACATCACAAGAGATATCGATATAAGCGGAAGAAGAAGCAATTTTATTATTGTACTAGCAACATTCAAACGATAAGGACCACTAACTTTAGTCCCCCCATGCAAGAATACGACCATGGTTACCAATAGAAACTTTAGAAGGCCGAAAATGGACTTCAAAACCCTTATCATCTAAACGTGGCACTAACAAAAGATTGCACCGCATATTGGGGGCATAAAGTACATCAGTCAAGAGTAGGTTGTTTTTCCTGGGCAACGAAATTCTCACAGCTCCAATTCCAAGCACATCACAATAAGTATTATTTATCATATATAACTTGTGGTCATTGATTTTCACCCCCCTTTATTTCAAAAGAAATTTATCTCTAGTCTTAGCCACATGCCGAGAAGAGGCAGAATCAATCCACCAAGCAAGAGAGTCATAGTCTACAAGAAGCGACTCACAAACCACACACAAAATGTCTCTTGATCCTTTAAAATTTGGACCATTATTTTTTTGCGTGCATTTTTTTTGTAATGACCGGGCTACCCACCGTTATAAAAATTACCCATTTGTTTTCCCTTAAAATTATTATGTCTCTTTGTAAAACCCCGGTAAATTTGAAATTTTCCTGAAAAGGGGAAAAATGGTCATTTTTCTACTATAATGCGGAATTAAAATATGTATTCTCTAGAGCTCGTATGACGCAATGAAATTTTTCGTTTGATTCGTATCACGAAATCTAGTCACCCAGACTAGTTTTGTCGAATTTCGAGATAGTCATATTTTTACGTTTTACGAGACGACTAAGTGGCGGATGACCTCACAAAGGTCCCCAAAAATAAAAATTATAAAATTTCCTTATAATTGAATAAAAGTTCAAATAAAATTAATTTGAACTTAAACCGAGAAGAAATAAATAGTTACGGGGCGAAAACAGATCCGGACAAGTGGGGGGACACGTGGCGCGACTCGGGCCAAGTTTTAAAATTATAAATAGTGGTAAATATCTGATTTTTCAGCAAAAAAATGCTAAAAATCTATGTCTTGAACGTGTGAAGGAGAAGGGAGAGAAAAGAGGGAAAATCCAACTTTTCTTCGTCGATTCATGGAGTTACGTCTGTCGGAATCCGTCGAGCCAAGAGTTAAAGTCGATCACCGCGATGAGGGAAATGAAACCATACCAAGAACTATGGATTTCACCGAATATCCAAAGAGGAGATTTGGGAGAAATCAAGTTTTGGAGGTTTTGGTTGGTGTTCTTGAAGTTCTACACTTCATCTTATGCTCTAAGAGGTAGGGTTCTTTCTACTTTAGTTTTATTCCACCCTTTGGCATTGACATACAAAGGGTTTAATATTGAAATTGACCTAAGACATATATGTGATTATGGAAATGAGGAAGTTGATATTGAATTGATTTATGTTGAATTCTAGCTTGAATTTGATGTAGGGAAGTTACTTGGATGTTCTTGTAACTGGATGATATTTTGGGGCATGATATGTGTTTAACATGATTGATGCCTTGAAGGTGTTTGATAAAATGCCTTGAGTGATTGAAATTGTTGTTTTGATACCATGTTTGAGTTAAGTGATAACGTGGAAATTATGTGCTTATGATATAATTTTCATGAAAATTGGATGGTTATGTGTTAAATTAGTCCATATGACATTCATCACATATGAGACATGATATTGTTGTTGCAATGGTGCATCACATTGCATATGCAGGGAGACATCGCATCACATTGGTGTGTGTGCATGGTGGTCGTCAACACCACACTTGGTGAATGATGGATGGCTTGGAATAGTTGGGTCAAAGGTCTAGCTGAGTTACATGGTTGCATGGTAAATTGGGTCGGGGTAGCAAGAAGGGGCTAGAAGATCGTTCGAGTGCGAGACCCGGTAGTTGGGGTTCCCTTGGTTCGGTCTATAAAGTGTGTAGGTGTACCCAAAATCTTTGGTGAAAATTCGTAAATTTTGTGTAGGTTGGGTGACCTTTAGTGTAAGTCCGTAAACATCCACCCCTACAAAGACTCTAGATTTGTAAGCGCCATTTGATGTGTAACATAGATGGCGGATTTATACACATTGGCACTTGCATGTGTTGAGGACCTGGGAAGGGCTCAGGTTGAGTTACATGAGTGAGTCTCATCTCATTTCATAGCATGACATATTAAATTCTAACATTGAATACATATTCTTGCTTGGAATATTTTGGATTGTTGAATATTACATGTGAACACTTCATATGCATCTAGGTGGGGAATAGCCTTTTTAGGGGATACTCTATTGAGCGTAGCTCACCCTATACGAGAAAGTATTTCAAGTGTGGGGTTGGTACCACCAGATGGCTCCCATTTAGAGCCTCAAGGATGAAGAGGGGCTGACTTGTGGCCTTTAAACATTTTTGTAAAACATTTGTGGAAATGATGTTTTGGACATGTAATTCTATGCAAAATATTGTAATAGATCTTGTGGTAACTATGTTTGATGTCCAAATATACGTTGTGTAAGTTTTGGATGACTTTTGGATGGGTCAGAATGGAGTTGAAATGAAAAATAGGTGAAATAGGCAAAACTGGGTAGAAAGTACCGGTACTACGTACCGGTACACTGCTGTCCAGAAGGCAGACAATACCGGTACGTTGTATCGTGTACCTGTGGGCAGAACGTACCAGTACGCAGTAGTAGTGCACTCTTCAAAAATCTCAAATTTTAAAACTGTTTTGTCATGCTTTTAACCTACGTTTTCCTTCCCTCCAATAATGTAAATGAACCATAATAGAGTATAAATCATGGTATATTGGGCCTTGGTTGGATCCAACGAATAATTGAACCGAAATTACATTTGTGGGTTACGATCCCGATTAGGGGATGCTATCATGTGGTGTCGGGTTATGCGGTATTAATGGGTATTTTCGGGATTTGATGGGTTATCAACAATTAAAAGGACCCCCAAATTTTATGGCATCACACTCTTCAACTTGTTATATTTCTTATTGTTCCTTTTAAAGTGCTAGTCTTGTCTTAAATTAAGAAAATACAGAGTAGTTGACACATTATTAGATGGGGCACCTGTGACAAATTAGGAAGATAGGGAACTAGGAACTAGGTTTGAAACATTACTAGTTTTCTTTTTTGCCCTTCTCTAGACCTCTATGCCTAGCAACGTATGTAACTTTTCCATTGTTAAATCTTGGTCAGACATATTCAAAGAAATCACAATGGACTCCCATGAATTACCACAAGTTTATTGACATGTTCAACAATAGACTCATCCTCTTTCATAAAAGTGTGATTATATTTTTCAACCAACAGTTGAATATATGTGTTAGAGGTAATACCATAGGCTTGTGTTGTAGCATCAAATATAGACTTAGCAGTTTCATGTTCCTAAAAAATAACATCTAAATTGGGTTCCATAAAAGTGAGCAAGATTGACCAAGCCAATTTGTCATTCTCTATGAATATTTCTTAGGTGTTTCTAGCAGCCTCTCTGAATAGCACAAAACTTTGTATACTTTTATGTGCTAATCATCTTATTTAATTGCTTTTCGAGATTAAATGTTGGGAGTTGTGTTAATTGAGTTCTTAACAATGGTATTTGGTGTTTGCAGTTAAAAAGTGCTAAATTAGGCTTCTTAATGCCTCCCCAAGTGAGTTGAGGTGATTGAGCATGAAAGAATGGCTAGAGGAAAGCTTAGGAGTGGAGAAAGCAGCAAAAACAGACAAGAAGTCAGAAACGTGTCGGTACACAATACCAATACGGTTTGGCCACTGGAACATAGCATACCAGTATGACATACAGGTACGGTCATGCTACTGAAGTTCAACGTATCGGTACGCCATACCGGTACTCTCTACTGAATCTTCCCCAATCTCTGTAACTCAGACCTTCCATTTAGGGGGTCCCACCATCAATTCTCCCACACTTCTTTGACATACCCACAACATGTTCACCCCTTTCACACTTCTCTTTGGACTTTTGGTAGCCATGGCGATCAATGATGAGAGAGAAGAGAAGAGGAGCTGAGTGTACAGACAAGCTCTGCAACCCCTCTGTCTAGCCCATTCCACTTGCACCCCTACAAATCGAGGTCACTTCTGGAGTCTAGGGGAGCTCTCCAAGCACTTTTTTGGGAAGCCATGTCTCTATGGTTCAACATTACATAGACTACACAAGATATAGAGAGGGAAACACTGGGTAGAAGATGATGAATAGTATTTTAGAGAGATAATATGAGATTTTTGTATTTCTTTTAATAGATTGTCTTGTAATCCCTTGTAAGAATCTTTTAAGCTTCATTGAATGCCTTTAATGTTATTGCCTACAAGTTCATTCCAAGTTTAATCTCCTTTTAAATTTTACCTCATTAAGACATTGAAGTTCTTCATTTTCTTAGTTTTGAAATGGGTATTCCATACTTTCATTTATAGCATATGTTTTCTTGCATTTAGTTACTCAAGAACTTTATTTCTTTGCAATGCATTCTCATTTCATTGTTAATTTCATCCCAAGCATGAGTAGCTAAATCTTTTAGTTGGCAAATCCAAGGGGAACCTCCACTTGGGTATACAATTTCAAATCATTCTCCTCCTTTCTCTTAGAGTTCAATGGTTCAGTTTGACTGGGTTGAGGGTGGATAAGTTAACGAGTCTTTGATATTCCGTAGGCCTAGTCACGGTTTATGCTTAGATACTCACCCATTTTATCCCTAGCATCCCACAAATCAATCGTTCATTCATGCTCTATAGGAGGAGGATTCAAGTTAAGATGGTATTCCTATTGGCGTGACCTCTTGGATTAGCCAACATTCGCCTTTCTCACTTCATTTTCATTAAGACACACTTCACCAAACAACTTTCAAGAACAAAGATTTTAGACTTTCGTTTACTCAAAATCACTTCCCCTTTGGTTTACTTCCTTCCCAGTGGAAACGACCTTGGAATACCACCAAGTAAAACACGACCCTCAAAAGTCTCCTTGTGCTTGGGGAGCATTTTTGTGCATTCTCACATTATATTTACATCATTTCATTTTCTCCATTTCCTTGCCCTTTCATTTGACACTATCCCAAGGGAGAGTGACACTCCCCTTCATCCATACACTATACATGCAAATAGGTGATATTTAGGGGTTAAGGGAATACAATAAACAAAAAACCAAGCACTCTCCGGCCCTAAGGGGTGGTTCTTTCAGGTATGGTGTGTCAATGACGTATTCAACTTTATCTTGAAATAATATGTGACGAATTTTACATTTCCAAATTGAATAATTTGTACCATTAAGTCTCTCAATTTCGCTAAGTTCTACACTTGCATCTTATGACCCCATATTCACAAATTATAGAAAAATGAATTACTGGGTAAAATTGGTTAGAATTGACCCGATTTAATTTTGTTACCAAAAGTGTGGTTCCAAGAGTACTTCGAGTAGACTGCAACACCAATTACTCAAATCTATAATAATCACGATCTATTTTTAATAACCCAGTCCTGCAATAGAACAAAAAATTGTTAAAGAACCACCAGCAACCTTCCCTATGCTTTGGTGCTAAAAGAATGAACAACGTAATAAAAGTTGTTGTTTTTGCCAAACACGTTGAAGAACCACCAGTAGCAAGAAAGAAAGAAAAATTGAGCTTTGTTCTTTGGACTTTGAAGACATACATAATAAATGGCAGATTGGAGGATAAAATAATCTTTGACCAAAAATAAAATTCTTTGTTTTATAGAATGTGATGGAAAAAAGTTGGCAAAGAAAACAAGAATAAAAAAAAAGAATCAGAGATTCTTATTAGATTTGATCGTGACCGCCTAGTGCTCTATTACCAATGTAGGAAATTTGTAGAATATAACCTGATAAATTTGATAAATGAGGAGCTAACCTTTGAGAATTAAAGACTGTCTTTGATATGAAAGCAATAGAGTTGGGATTTTTCCTCAATGGGTTTTCTCACAAATTGAGTTTTTTCTTGGTGTGTTCTCTTTGCATGCAGAGAACCTTATTTATAAAGGAGGATATATCCGCAAGTCGTTCAACTATTCATTGCCACTTAGCATAATATCCTCAACTCTCCCAATATTTTTTAAACACCACCAATATTTCCTCAACCCTCTGCAATCAAAGAAGGCTATTTATACTCCAAGTAGGATTGACTAGTCTTTCACTACTTGATGGGTCCATCTAGCCAAGTCACCCTCGCTGACTAGAAAAGATTCAAACCAAACATCCAATTATATCAATGTATTATATATGGATGCATGCATCATTATTTTATTTAATACATAATAATTTCAGAAAAAAAATGCATCTATGATATATATCATGAATAATGCAATATTTAACCAACAGATTGGGTTTTATATATTCCAGAATTGACCGCCAATTGTGGCTTAATTAATATCGAGGGATTTTATCCACATATTCTAACATAGTTTTAATGTTTACATGGTCAAGCAACTAATACCCATATGGAAGATATTCGAGGACAAACATGGTAATCATAGATGTTGTAGACATCATATGATAATTAAAGAAGGTCTAGCTCTGCTACTTCTTATAATTGTTTTCTAGTTGTGATTTGTTTTTGTAAATGTGACACAATTGTAATAAAAATTGATGCTAGGAAAAACAGCGGCAAGAATTACATGTATTCAGCAATAGCCAAATGTCATCAGTGATTTTTGCTCTGATTTCAGTCAGGTTGTCGTATCTAGGTTGGAAGATGGCCTTATTTTCAATCAGGGATGGATTTTGGATGAAGAATAAAAGTATTTAGGTTTCGTGATTAACAGCGTCGATGATCACAGAAGACAAAGCTTCTCGAGGAAGTAAGCTTCAGTTATTTCACTTTTTTTTTTGATTGATTAATCTATTGTTTTTTTTTTTTTTGAGATGGTAGCGATCTAGAGGTATTTTTTGGGTATTTTGTAATTCCCACGCAAGTTTATGTTACAGAAAGAAATAGAGTTATGAATGTCCTTGTAATATTTCAACTTTAAGATCAAATTGGTTCATAAGCTGGTGTATGGATAGGGGTATAGTACTTTAAGTTGATACATTTTGTTTTTTAATTTCTTTTGTTCAATTACCCTATCTCTTTGGTATAACAGTTCTAAAGACAACAACCACAGCTGAGGCAATAATTGGTTTCCAAGAACATACCTTACATCTCACAAGATATTATGTTTTTCTTATCATATGTTTATGTGTGTTCCACGCAGTAATTGATGAACAAGCTGAAACTCTCTAATACCCATAAAACCATGTAGTAAACTTGGTGTGTTGAGGGTTAGTGGTTGGCCTACTGGTCACCGTCCCTACTGTTAAACCTTAAAATTATAGGTTCAAACGTCCTTGCCCCCTCATTCTATGTACATACTGTTCAAAAAAAAAATTGGTGTGTTGAGTATTTGTGCTTTCAAATTGCAAGTTGGAGTAGGTAGCCTTATTTTCCAGAGGAATTGTTTGTTGTATGTTTAATATAGGTTTTTCAAAATTGCTTCAACAAATCTCATGTGTTGTTGATTTTCTTATGATATCAGGAATTTAACTATCTTTGTTTCTCTTACACTGGCCATTTTGCATCCATCAAACAGTCTTTGCAAGTTAATGCATGGATTTTTTTATATCTAATTAATTTGTATTGCATATTTTTTCATTACATTTCCTTTCTTTGTCTCATAATATATTTTCTCAAAATAATTCACATGCAACACATGCGCGTACCAACTAGTAACGTTAAAGATGGGGGTTAACAAGGAAAAACCTAAACGCTAAAGAGAGACGACAAGTGAGGGAAATTACAAATGCATTAACCCAAGCATATGAAGATAAACATATATATACATGAGAACTTAGAATAAAATGTTTGCATAAGAAATATTTAAATGCTATTGTGACAATACGTGTTTTAGGTATGGAGACATTTACAACATCGACCACTCCACCTAATACTCGAACAGGGGATCAAACTTAGGTGGATACCAGCTCAAGGTGACTACATTATCTCACATATCTATAGTTTGTATAGTAAGATTACTTATTATCATATTATTTATGTGTAAAGGGGTTTTGGAAAAAGGGGGAAAATATTGTATGTGGGGAAAGGATGGTCTATGTGATAGATTATGTCTGTGTGGCGATTATTGTTTATGCAGCGAGATATGCCTGTGTGGCTAGAATGGCGAATTACACATGTATGGCAGATATTATTTGTGTGATGAAATTAGCCTTTATGGCAAAGTTCCCCTTGTCGACGATGATAACCTATATATGTTTATGTTAGTTGCTCAAGTGGGATGGTTATTTGGTGGTTTAACTTTTACGGGGCTAATCTAATGTTCATTTTAGAAGAATGTTATATCATCACTTTAAATGTGCATGTTCTTTCACTTGGCTTACCGTACTCACCCCTTGGTGGTGTAATGTTATAGGAAGCCAATGCGATGAGTAGAGTCCACTGCTGAGTCTAGGAGGACGTGGGGGATGTCAACTTGGAGTCTTTCATATTTCCTTTGGGTTTTAATTTTTTTAAATTAGTAGTTTTTAAAGGAATTTGGTGGTCTGTAAATATGTGTGGTTTAGTCGAGAGCGCAACCCACTTAAATTTGCATCTAAACTTAAACTTCCTTTTGACTATCTCAACGATTGTAAAGACATGGGTTTCTATGTATATGTTCAGGTTATAGGGTTTGTATAAAAGATCTAAAATTACACTTTATTGATAAATAAAAGTACACCCCCGGGTTGGTTTCTATGTATATGTCAAGGTTATAGGATTTTGTATAAAAATATTTGAAATTCCACTTTATTGATATTAAAAGTACACCGCCTAGGTTAGGGCGTTATAGTATGGATCACATAGTCATCTGTATTGAAACTTTTGAGAAATTAACACATGGTTTTAGTTACAATTAAATGTCATATAACCTAATTACCTTGGTACTTGAGAAAACACATACATTAAGTATGTTAGAAGGTGTGATTCGTTGACCTCCACGAGCAATTGCCTTTGGCGCTGGAGATGGCGAGCAAACATGAGATACTCTAGCATATAGTATCACTTTGTTTTGTATACGTAACGAGATCTAACATTTGAGAATCGATAATGGACACAACTCCATATCCATTATGTCTATATTTGTTGATTAGCCATATGCAAGATCATAATTCGACGCTTTTTCAAGGCGAACAAATAGAAAACTCGGTTTAGGCGATTGCACATCAACTAGACTAAGATCTACACGGGGTATGAGTATGACATATGCTCTCACTAGGATCCAAACACTCCACCGTAGCATGTATTTTATACTACATATATTGGTCACTAATTGAGGAGGTGAAGGAATGGATCACTGCTTCCTTACCGTGTGAGTTCTTCAACTCATTTTCACATAGTGATTATTTTTGACCAAATATTCAAGGTACTCTTTGACTTTTGACTACTTTGGCATTAATGCTCCCATTGTTGAAGGCGAAGTTGGATGCAAAGATTATATCAGCAAAGCTCTCATTGTCGATTAGCACCCGATGGACGGTTCTGCTAGCTATGATAACCCTCACTACCAAGGGATCATCGTGGGAATGCTGGCAACCCTCTAGGTCTACACCCTTTGGACACAGCTTGTATCTGCAATACGCCTTCAACTCAAACTTTGCGCATGTGGGCCTTCCTAGCTGAGTTGGATTCCCCACCTCTAGCAAATTCTCTTGATATTACTCTGATTTCTCTCGAAGGCTATTGGTATTGTGCAGGAACTTGCGGCTGAGGTGTTGGGGGTGGGTGAGCTCAGTTCTGATTGCCTTGCGCTACAAAGCGGCAAAGTTGCCCCATTTGAATCAAGAACCCGTTCTCTTTCTTCTGTTGGATACAATCGTCAGTGAGGTGGCCATGGTCCCTGTGATAATCACAATATTTTGTCACATCCCATTTGCGAGGTCTACCTTCATCCGAGGTGAACACCTCAAAAACTTCTCATTATGTACTTCATAGAGGACCTAGGACACCATGGTATTGAGGGGAATGAACTTTCGTGGTGCAAATCTTGGTTGTAACTCCTGGGTTGGGGGAACCAAGCGATCTCTGATGTCTCCTATTCTTTTTGGAGAACGATCTCTATCTCTTCGTGTAGACCTATCTCATCTTTTCTCCTTCCTTGGAAAGGAGAGCTTCCTCATCAATGATATATTTTTCTGCTTTGGCATGAACCTCTACCATACTAGCTTGTGGGTTCTGAGAGATAAAGAACATTAAATCCTTCGAATGGACACCCAACCAAACAATGAAGGCAGTGATTGCAAATTTTTCGTCAGGGACGTCTACCTTTAGAGATTCTAAATTGAACCTCTAAACGTAGCTTCGTAGGGTCTCATTGGATCCCTATTTTACATTCAGCAAGTGGTAGCTCGACTTTTGATAAGTCTGAGCTCTTATAAAGTGTGAAATGAATGAGATGGAGAGCTCCCTAAAGAAGAAGGTGGATTATGGGGTTAGCCTATTGAACCATGCTAAGGCTGAGCCCTTTAATATGAGAGCAAAAGCTCGACAATGTACTGGGTCTTGATACATGTGACACCCCAAAATCTGGGAGTCCATTGATTTTCCATCAACCCGCGGAATACCCATGGATACAGAGTAATTTGATATCACATCATTATGCCCCATTTACCAAGGTCCTTAATTTAACAAAAATTGGACAGAGTCTTCTTCATATGGAAAGCTCTACCCAAAACGTTACATGTGCAATATACATTCATATGACCCATCTGAGGCCTAATATTTAGCAATGACTACACCGGATCCATTCATCTTTACTCATATAAAAACGTAACCTGTGTAAAAGACATTCATATGACCCATCTGAGGCCTAATATTTAACAATGACCACACCGGATTCATTCATCTATACTCATATTAAAATAGGCAAGGTTATATTAAAAACATTCATTTGAGTTTATTTACAACTTCTGACATAACATTACATGCCAAAACTAGTTTGCTCCAAATGTTTTACAAAAAGAGTTATAAAAGCCACAAGTCGATTTTCTCCACCCTTGCGGCCCCGAATGAGACTCATCCATTGGCGTAAATCCCGTACCTAAAATGCTTTCCCATATAGGGTGAGTCACGCCTAGTAGAGTAATTCCTACAGAGGCTACTCCCCACCTAAGTGCACATGCAATGCTCACATACAATATTTCATATTCACATCAACATTCCAAGTAAGAATATGCATTCAATGTTGGAATTTATCATGTCATACTGTGAAATGAGATGAGACTCACTCATGCCAACCAACCAGAGCCCTTCCTAGCCTCAACACATGCAAGTGCCAATGTATATGAAATCGTCATTTATGTTGCACATCAAATGACTTTTACCAATCTAGGGTCTTTGTATGGGGTGGATGTTCATGGGCTTACACCAAGGGTCTCCAACCTACTTGGCATTTATGGGCTACCACCAAGGGCTCCGCGTACACCCACAGGCTTCATGGACCAAGCCAAGGGAGTGCGTATCCCAATCACCAGGCCATGTAGCCGAGGGATCTTCTAATCCCTTCTTGTTAACCCCAACCCTAATTTCCATGCAACCCGTGGGACTCGTCTAGGTCTTCAACCAAGCTTAATCGAGTCCACTTGTTACCCACCAGGTGTGGTGTTCATAACAACCATGCACGCACCCACATAATGCGATGTTACCGTGCATACGCAATATGATGTCCTATTGCACAATGATAACACATTCAATACATTTCACACATTCCATTGTAAAATTATATCGTAAACATATAATTCGCATAATTTTCCACAATGCCAATATAACACAAGCATGCATATACATTGACAATTTTCAAAAAATAATTTCAAGCATGTTATCACAATTTTTATGCCAATAACACACTTAATCAAAAGGGCACAATTTCAGCCAAAATACAGTCCGTAAAACGAGCTAAAAAGGTCCGTAAAATGGCCTAAAATAGTCCATTAAATGGCCTAAAACAGTCCGTGAAACGGCCCTAAAGTAGTCCATTTGGACAGCCTATATGCAGCCCCATTTTAGCCACTAAACTG
The DNA here is from genome assembly GCA_023539305.1 of Ilex asprella. NCBI lineage: Eukaryota > Viridiplantae > Streptophyta > Magnoliopsida > Aquifoliales > Aquifoliaceae > Ilex > Ilex asprella. Next base: position 26,747,313 of record CM042193.1, on the reverse strand, counting down.
TCTAAAAATAGTCCATTTGGACAGCCTATATGCAACTCCATTTTAGCCACTAAAACAGTCCAAAAACAGCCACTTAACAGGCCCTAATTTGGCCACAAAACAATCCATTATTTCATCCCAAAACAGTCCATAATTTTTACCCCAAAACAATCCATAATTTCACCCCAAAACATCCCATATCAGTCCATAATTTCAGCCCCTAAACCAGCCCTAGAGCAGCCCCAAAGGAGAGGAATAAAATCAAAGTAGGAAGAACTCTACCTCTTGCAAGGTGGAGGAAGTGATAGAACTTCCAAGAACACCAACAATAGCCCAAGAATTTGATTTCTCCAAAATATTTTCTTTGGATCTTTGGTGAAATCCACTTTTCATGGTACGTAGACGTAGCCCTCGTCGCGGTGATCAACTTTAAGTCTTGGTCCAAGTCGATTGGAGCGACGGAACTTCATGGATGAGAAAAATAAGCCTTGAAGACAAACTTTTTCTATCTTCTCACCCAATTTTTTCTATGGCCAGCCAAGGTGATGATCAAATGAGATATTTTCCCAAAAAATCTGATTTTAAGTCTATATTTATAGCCCTGATTGTGCGGTCCACATCGCACCGCATATTTTCAACTTTCGGGTCTGTTTTTCGTCTCAAAACGATTCATTATAAGTTTTATTGGAAATTTAAATTAACTATAAGGAAATTTTAAAATTTTCATTTTTGGGGACTTTTAAAAGGTCATTCGTCACGCAGTCACCTCGAACAACGTGCATGATCCGACTATTTCAGAATTCGACAATATTGGACAGGGTGACTAGATTCCTCAATACGAGCTCAATGGTGAAGTTTGTTTCCTCATCCAAAGTCTAGAGGAATACTTATTTTAAATCCGCATTATAGTGGCAAATTATCATTTTGCCATTTTTTAGAAAAAAGTTTAAATTTACCTGGGTTTTACAATACCCATGGAGCTCCATCTGGTTTTTATAGGTATTAAGATGATCCATATGATCTTTTGTCCCATCAAAGGTCTCCATCTGAGGCATTCAGAACTTTGATTGAAGGGGAAAGTGTAGCACATGTGTGGTAAAGGGAGACTCAGTCTGCTGAATTAAGGCGTCCATAGTCACTGGGGTTTTGCCTCTTACAACCTCCTTAATGCTGATGAACTATTATTGAATTTCCTTGAAACATTGCTCCTAATACTATTCCTTTCTCTTCTACTAATGTTGAGAAAATTCATTCTTGTAGGTTCCCCTATTCTAACTTTGTAATTCCTCGTTGTCCTCATTCATATGAGCTTGATGATGGGTCTCGTCTCCCTCAATGATGTCCCTCAAGGGGGTTGATGTTTTGTTGTTCCCCCTATAGGGGATCTTCGTGGTTTGGCAATGCCCTTTGGGGAAGTTGAAGGAGGCTCAGCAACTCTTCATTCTGTTGGAGGATGTGCTAGTTAGCTAGGCAAAGATCCTCAAGTTTGTTGTTTTAATGGGGATCCACCATTGGAGGATCAACCTCAGGAATAGGCAAGAAATTAGAAGGATTTTGTTGCAATCTTTCGGTGACAACTTCTTGTGGGTTTTGTAATTGAAGGGATTCATCTGACTTCTACTCATGTTGCACGTAGAAACCATCAATTACTAAAGAAGATCAGTAGAATTTAAACATGAACGTCGTTCCCACAGATGACGACAGCTAATGATCCTTATAGCACGACAAAGCATAGTTATGGACTCAATGGACATTGAGTATTTTAATCTGAGCTTCTAGACTCTTTGAGAATTGGACTAGGAGAATAAGATTATGAAACAGAGGGTTTATAGTAGTTCACCAGCTTGAGAGCTCGACTAATCTACTCTCAAATGAGTCTCTTGCTCCTGAGGAATATATTGATAATTGGGGATTTTACACAGAGAATTTGAGTAAGGCTATTGTGACGCCCAAAAATCTGGGTGCCTATAATTATCCCATTGATCACCCATGAACTTGCGGAATACCCTTAGATACCGTGTAATTGGATACCACACCATTATACCCCATTTAGCGGGATCCATAACTCAGCAAAATTCAAGCATAGTCTCCCTTGTACACTGAGCTCTACCCAAAACACAACATATGCAATCAAATCACATTGACCACACCAGGTTCATTCCTCCATACTAAATTGCATAGTATCGGATACTACCATAATCATCATCACTACATACATTCATTCCTAAATTATTAAATGTCTCAAAAGAGTTCCATATACATGCTTTTTAATTATAAACAAGTTTTTGTTACAAGAATTATACATGGCCAAAAGTAAACATATACAAGGGACAAGGACATCAAAATAAGAGCCACAGTTTGACTCTGTCGTCTAAGCGGACCAGTAGGATGGCCTTCAGTAAAAGCCTGTGGTGTATCTAAAAATTGTTCCCATAAAGGGTGAGCCAATGCTCAATAGGATAACTCCTATAGAGAATACCTCTCTACTCAAATTCATATGAAATATCACTTGCATCAATCATTTCATGCATACATTCAAATATGTCTATTATGAATAAATGTCATGAATCACGTCATGTCATGAGATGACACTCATGCAAGAAAAACCAACACCAAGCCCATCTCAGGCTCCTACAACACATGCAATACCATGCGTATGTATCGAGGCATTCCCAGCCCTCGTCACTGGTGTGTTATGTATACTCAATGACTAATTAATTCAATTTCTTGTGGCTTTGTGGGGAGATGATTTATGGTATTGAACCCATGGGACTCCACACCATCAATAGATTTTCTGGACATCCCACCCACGGCTCCGTTTTCACTATTACACTTATCTAGAATTGCACTGCCAGAAAGTGTATAAATCAAGTAAGCAGGTCTTGCACCCGAGGGAGAATCTAACCCTTCTTGCTATACCTCAACATGTTTATCCATTTAATTTTACGTTCTATTCAGCTGGACCGTGGTGCCACTTTCCCGAGCCCACGATCAATCACTTATGTGGTGATTGATTTCATACCATGCACACACTGCCACCCATGTCAATGTCCATGAATGTAGTGCAACTAATGCATAAATGCAATGCAATTTACAATTTATTTTGGTACCATTTACAATGTTCATTACATAATGAATGCTCAACACAATCCCAAGCATGTTATGTTAGATAATCAACTCACCTAACATTCTTGTATCCACCTAGGTATTTGAACAAACACCTAGAGGGCACATCAATTTACACAACTAGCATGCTTATTACTTCCAACATGACAACATGTTTATTAAATCTATAAACATAAGTACAAGACCACCACACTAATCATATGCCAAATAATCATTTAACACACATATTATTTCATAATCACATAACAAGCTAATAATTTTATTAAACTTGATATGCCAATAAAACATCAAGTCATGCTAATGTACAATTAACATGCTTTAAACCACTAACAATAACTTACACCAAGTTAATTATAATAGGATTTTACTAATTACAAGGTTAATTATAAATCATATATTTGACCCACTAGTTACACTAGTCAAGACCTAACATGTGATATACACCCTTAGCCTACCTATTTCATATGTCATATTTTAGGTTGAAATTACATCTAAATAGGGGAAACCCTACCTCCCGTAGCGTGAGCACACATATTAGAACTTCAAGGAAAGCACGAATTTAGTTTCTCAAACATTAGTCCTAGATTCTCATCTTTGATATTTGTTTTTGGAGAAAAAAGCGATCTTTGGTATGGTTGTGTAGCTCTCACTGTGTACAACAACTTTAATTCTTGGCCCGAAGTAATTAAATTGTTTGATCTTCATAGATCTAAGAAGAAAGGGAGGAGAAAAAAAAAAAAACTCACTTTTCTCTCTCTCTCACTCTCTAGGCAGGCTACTGGAGAAGAAAATATGTGGAAGACAAAAAAAGTCTTCCACTTTATAAAGTTTAAATGTGAGGCCCACATCAGGCCACACGACTTCTTTTTAACGGATCCAAATTTATTCTGAGTCAATTAAATCTCATCTCGTGTTAAGTGTAGTATATTTTTATTTAACTAACTTTAAATTATTTTTTGGGTCCCACGAATAAAATTTGATCTCAATTATTTTAGTCGCGCGACACTCGATTACTATGTAGCACGTGAAAAATTCAACTGTCTCAGAATTTTACAAAAATTTATTGGGTACCTGATTTTTGCTAAACGAATCCAACAGTGAGGTCTATTTTTTCAACTGAATTATATAAAAATTCACATTTTTACCCGTGTTTTAACAATTAATTACTATTTTACCCCTTTAATTAGGATTTTAATGAAAAAAATTCTCGGGTTTTACACTCTCCCCCCTTAAGGGAATTTCATCCCTGAAATTACACCCACATGCACATATAACCACATGCACATGCAAAGAGTCATCCAATACTCTAGGACTATAAGAGATGTACCTCTATCCTTGAACAGAAATGGACTGGTAGCTTGGATAGTGTCCTCACGCTCCCATGTTGCCTCCTCTACCCCCACAGTGCTACTACAGCACCTTGACCAGCCTCACAGTCTTGCCACGCAAGACTGCTCTCAATTGTCCATGATTCGCATCGGTCGCTCCTCGAATGTCTCATTAGCATCAACCACCAGCTCATCCAAATGTACCATGTTTGTAGGATCTAGAGTGTACTTCTGGAGCATGGAGACATGAAACATCGTGTGAATACTCGATAGATTTGGTAGTAACTCCAACCTAAAGACATGATCTTCAACCTCGAAATCCAAAGGTCGTCATCTTCTATCGGCATAGCTCTTCTACTGGCTCTAAACCATAAGAAGACGTTTTTGTATCAAGTCCACCTTCTCTAAGGTATCTCTAATCAAATCCAGACCGTTGGAGGGTCTCTCTTCAACTTTGTCCAACAAATCGGAGAACGGCACGGTCTTCCATAAAGTGCATCATAGGGTGTCTTAAGTATAGTCGTTTGATAACTGTTATTGTAGGGGAACTCCACTAAGGGTTAATGCTCCTCCCAGCCACCCTTGAGATCAAGTATGTATGTCTGTAGCATATCCTCTATAGTCTGGATGGTCCTCTCTGACTGACCGTCTGTCTAAGGTTGAAAAATAGTGCTCATCATCAACTGAATCCCCGTGGCTCGTTGGAAACTCTCTCAAAAATGGATCGTGAACCTAGAGTTATAATCCGATACTATAGATACGGGCACCCCATGTAACCGAATTATCTCCTATATGTATGGTCTATAGAATTCCTCCAATGTAAAGGTCATTCCCACTGCCAAAAAGTGTGTTGACTTAGTAAGTCATTCCACTATCACCCACACCGCGTCATGCCCCCTCGATGTCAATGGTAAGTGAGTCACAAAATCCATTGTGACGTGTTTCCACTTCCACCCAGCCACCTCCAAAGGTTGGAGCAACTTTGTTGGTCTATAGTTTTCAGCTTTGACCTGCTGACACGTGAGACATTGACTAACAAAATCTCCAACATGCTTCTTCATCCCACTCTAATAGTACTGGCGACATAGTTTTAAAACTCGGCCCAGACATCAACCCGTAAAGGAACTGGGTCATTGGATTACTGGTTCAACCGTTAGGTCACTAATTCAATCGGTAATATAATAAAAAATAATATATATATATATATATCTTATACACATCTTATACTAATACATTATAAAAATTATCA